>BMAO01002007.1:73011-97596 GCA_019973975.1 Trichonephila clavata
ACTGTGTGATGAATATTTTTTAAAAAAAAAAAAACAATTACGTCTTTTTTTATCTGTTGGCCTCTTTCATCAACGTTCATTTAAATTATTTTAGTTGTTTAACATCACTGCATTTTGAGTCAACACAAGAGATATTGACAACGGACCTTGTAATTAAGGACCATGACCAAGTGGTAAAGATAACACTCTCTCTCTCTCTGAACTGGCACTCACTCTTCGAATTCCCACACCAACCGGAAGGACATTAAGCCTGAAGAGATTTAACGTGCATCAGCTTCTCTTCATATAATGGGTCTTTAGTGAGTGAGTACTCATCATGAGGGTTCATTTTCGATGGTATTGAAGGATTTCACTTGCTAGCGATCTCTATATCCTCGTGATTTATTCTAATAAAAAAAAAGTCGTACAGATTATCGCCTTACGTTACTGGAGCTAGCTTCACTATGTTACTATGGGCCATATTTTCGAAATTTCCAGAGGTCCGTCGCCAATATAGCTTAAGAAGTTATCACGGCCACCTGAGAGATGTGACCGTGGTAGCCTGGGGGCTGTGTTGAGGGGTTGTGAGTTCGAGTCCTCTCCAGGGATCTTGAGGCACGGGTCAACTGGGCCCGGGCCACGCTTTCGGGGGGGGGGCTCTGTCTTTATAAGTTTATGAACCGGAAAAATTCTCTGAAAAACAGAGAATTTCAAACTGCATATCAACTGACAAAAGTAGATATGCGATTTTATTATGTGATGACCGTTTTCCACCTCTATAGACCTAGTCCTAATACTATAAACAATCATTCAACTCATTTAGTCGAAATGCGGCCATCCGTCGAGCCGGTATGTGCCTTGGTTTTTGAGATTGTGAGCCATGAACATGAATTTGTTTCGAATTTTTTGAACGTATATTTAATAATGCATGCTATTACTGTCTAATTTTAGGTAGGGCCCCTTTTGCATAGGGCCCAGGGCCTCAAAAAACTTGAGATTTTTCTGGGCCCATGGCCTCAAAGAGTCTTAAGATGTTCTGGTTCCTCTTCACTGAAGAACAGAAATGTAAAAGGGTAAAAGTACGGGTAAGGGTTGGGGGTAAGGGTTGGGGTAAGGAGTTGTTGAGGCGCATAGTCCTCAGGAGTGGTGCAAAAGTTTAGAAAATGAAATGCAAGCTATGGTGTTATCCTCGTCCATTGACCAAGGTTCAGTATTACTACATCCCTCAATAATAGTCCACATTTAGCTTCAAAGTTTGGCTTTAATCAAAATCAAATCAAATCAAACACTCCTGAGAATTTGACTGTTAAAGCCCAGCTGCTGTAGTTGCAGTTAATGAAACTCTCTACTATTTCAATGATGCAGTTTCATTGAAGAGAAAAAATCAACCAAGATTTGTTAACATACACGCATCAAATTTCGATTAGAGATAACGCAACTCAACTTTTCAAAATAAAACGGTTTCCATCCTTGTCTCGTGTATACATTCCGGAAGGAGCTCATTGATTCAGTGTAAGGCAACTAACATGCCTTCAGGACAACAAAAATGGTTCGAAAAACCGCATATTGATCGTTGCTCCCCTACTCTTTAGCCCTCGTATGTTTTCTTTTTACTGCCCAAAATGAAATTTACTGTTGAAGGACAGGCTTCAGGTCGTTTCCCGAGATTTCAGTGATGTCGTAGGCAACGCTCAGGAAACTGGCTTCGTGGCACTTTTAAGGCTTGGAAAACACTTTGGGGAGAATCAACGCGTTCTGAAGCAGATTGCGTTAAGGGACATAATAGACAAATTGTACAGAAATAAAAAGAGAGAGAGAGAGAAGGAAGTATGTAAAATTTGAGGGAGGAGAGAAGCTTCACAATAGCTCTTTGTCCATTCCTATGATTTAAATATTGCAAGGTAAAAGACTATTTATTGAATATTACAATAAATACAAGACGAGAGGAATATCTATATGTACTTTACAACATGCTTGTCTAAAGTGTGGCCCAAAAGCTTTTAAAATGCGACCAAACGTAAACTATAAAAATATTTCAATTTACACATTTTTATTTAAAAAAAAACAAATACATGCACAAAATATGCAGCATTAATTTTCGATTTAACTGATGAGTTTGAAAGAATGTTTCAAGATTTTCGAAAAAACGAAAGAGTATTTCAATATATTTATTACCCCGTTTTATCTAGAAATAAATAAATTAACTTCAGATCTTCAAATGGAATGCATTGAGCTGCAAAGTGACATTCAACTGAAAGAAAAATTTGGGAATGTTTCTATACTGGAGTTTATTAAGATTACCTACACTGCGATAAATATCCTCATTTTCACACTTATGCTTTATTAATGTCTTCAGCTATTGGCAGTACTTATATTTGTGAACAGTTTTTTTCCCCAAGAATGAAGAATACAAAAATAGGGCAAAGATCACTGACAAATGTCTTGAAAATGCATTAAGAATTGCAACTTCGTCTATGAACCCGATATCGATTTGCTTGTTCAACACAAACGCAAATTCATTTATCTAATTAACTTGATTTCCCCCCCCCCTCCATCTGAATTAAATTCAAACTAAATGAAAGGAAACCTTTAAAAATTTAAAATAAATGGGTACCTATTCACATGTCTAATTCAAATTTTAAAAGAAATTACAGTAAAAAATAAGTTAATTTATTTTAATCAAACTACATAGAGAGTATATATATATAATGGGTTGGGGGAGGGAAAGTTCTGTCGTATTTTAAATAGGCAGGTGATTTTTCTTGTAAATAAAAAAAAAAAAAACATCTGGCTAGTGAGTCATTTGGATTTCTTTTGTTTTTTCAGCTGCTGTATAATATAAAAGGAGTCTTTTTTTTACCGTTCATCATTTACTTGTGATATTTAAAGTGAAAAACATGTCAGTAGATAAAGTGCATTTACGACACTGCATTTTATATGAATTCCAAAAAGGAAGCAACGCATCGGTTGCATGTAAAAATTTATGTGTGGTATTTGGAAAAGATATTGTAAATGTTTGTACTTGTCAAAGATGGTTTAGCAAATTTCGTTCCGGGGATCTGAGCCTCCAAGAAAGTGATCGATCTGGACGACCATCCAAGATCGATAATGATGTTTTGCGATCCATGTTGGAAAATAATCCACATTTAACAAGTCGAGAAATTGTAGAAGAGTTTGGCATTCATCATACAACTGTTGGAGATCACATTAAATCTCTTGGGTTTGTGTTAAGGCAAAGTGTTTGGGTTCCACATGAACTAACGGAAAAGAATTTGGCTGATCGTGTAAGAATGTGTTCATCACATCTGATAAGACACAATGTGGAGCCGTTTTTGGACAAGCTGGTTACTGGAGATGAAAAGTGGATTCTTTACGAGAATATTAAGAGAAAAAAATCTTACTGCAAACCAGGAACATCATCAGCAACAGTTCCAAAACCAAGTATCCATCGACGAAAAGTACTGGTTTGTTTGTGGTGGGACCAGAAAGGTCCAGTGTACTACGAGTTGCTGAAACAGGGAAAAACTATTAACGTGGATCTGTACTGCAATCAGCTGGATAAATTGAATGCAGCTATCAAAGAAAACAGGCCTGCATTAGCGTGTAGAAAAGGAATAGTGTTCCACCACGATAATGCTCGACCGCATACTGCAATGGTGACACAACAAAAACTGAATGCGTTAGGATGGGAAGTCCTTAGTCACCCACCGTATTCACCTGACATTGCACCATCTGATTATTGCCTGTTCAGATCTCTGCAAAACTATTTAAAGGGAAAAAAATTCAAGTCTTTTGAAAGTGTTTCTAAGGCAGTTGCTGACTATTTTAACTCCAAGGACGCGAGAACTTCTACAAAACAGGAATTCACAAGTTACCTGAAAGATGGCAACAAGTTGTAAGAAATAACGGATCATATATAATTAATATTAAACACGTATTTTTATAAACGAACTCAAATATTTTCCTTAAAATACGACAGAACTTTCCCTCCAACCCATTATATATATTTGTATTTCAATTTGTTAAAAAATATATTGTATGTGCGGCCCAGAGAAAAAAATTATTTTTGCAATGCGGCCCCCAAGCGGTCATAGCTCAGACACCCATGCTTTACAACGTAGTCTTCCAACTTGTAGAGGGGTCAGTAAATTTTGTAAGGAGGCTTGCTGCAATCAAATTGGTGTTGTAAAAAATATATAAATGTATTACAGTCTCTCTTTCTATATCTCCAAGGATAACACAGTTTGAAAGAACGTGTACTGAAAAATTAAACTAACTAATGTTGCACACTGTAGGGATGTCATACTCTCCCCGCCCCATTGTTTTTGATTTATTTTTCTCGTTTGCTTATAATCCTATGTATCTATACGTAAAATAATGGAAATTCTGGAAATGTAAGTATTTGTTACTAGTATTTTATTTTATTACTTAATGCTAATTATTTATTCAATAACTTTTTGCTGTTTTTTGCTCCTGACAGTTGATAAATTAAAAGAATATGCTCGGCGATGTATTGGGGTAGGATACTAGAATGGAGGAGTTTCGACGCTTGACCCTTGAAAAATTCCCATATACGCCTCTCGGCCCAACAATCACATTAAATAAAGTATCCTTATGTTACATTAAACATTTATTTTCTTGTATTCATATAAGAATTGAAAATATGTGAAATTGATAAAATTATTGGTACACTATAGTAAATAAATATTTTTTTAGATTACTTTCTGTTTCGATTTCACTGATAGATTAGCGATATAAATGTTGCTGTACGTGTGTGTATAAAATTAAAATGTAGAACTCGACAACAAGTTTAGCCAATATATATATATATAATTAAATTTTTATTTTATATTGATGATTTATTTCATTTTATTATTTTTCAGTGTTCGTTGTTGAAACGTAATTTTTTTGTTACAGTTACAGTTAATATCTTTATTTGGGATTTGGAGCAACAAAGGCTATTCGTATAAAATTCTTAGGTATGTTCTAAATTCTTATGCATTTCTATGAAAGTCAATACATTGCAGTTGGTTGAAAGTTTTAAGAACAGTTAGCAATTTGCATTTGGATTCTAAAAATGTGGACGCCCCTGGAGTGACGTTCCACAGAATTGGATGAGTAAAAAAGGAAGAAATCTCGGTCGTAGTCTGCACCTGAGGTTTTCAAATTGTGAAATGCTGGGGCTTGAAAGTAGCCTTGGTAAAAACTTACTTTTGTGGAATAACTTTGAAAGAATTCGAAGTAGTTTGTAAAAGAGTTTCCCCCTTTTCTCAACTTAAAACTATTCCTTAAAGAAAATATGCAAAACATTTAAACGCGATCTCTGTAAATATCGTTTTATGTAAAAAGATAACTGAATTATATATATTATTTGCTTTTTTTAAGTAACAAATTAACCCTTATCTTACGACTGATTATGCAGCAAATAATATTGAAACAATTTACGTTAAAATACATCTAACAACTAAATTTACAATTAAAATATTTTTTAGTACATTTTTTTATTACGTAAAGTACTTTTAAAATACCGAAGAAATGTCGATTATTTGAACATTTCGAGCATAACTACAGAATTTTTTTTAATACAAATATTTAAACTTTGTCAATAAAATATTACAATTTTTTTTTTTTAAAAAAAAAAGGAAAGGAAAGACAAAAAGAAAGAAAAGTAGAATCAGAAAAAATTTTCTTAAAAGGAAACATACTAGGATTATTTTTATGGATGTTCTTATTGAATGAATGAAAATTAACATCGCACTATTCAGCTACACGAGGGCTTTTGCCGACAGACCTCATCATTTTGAACTATGATCAAGTGACGCGGAGGACACCTGAGCTGGCCCTCTCATAACTTCTTACCACACCAAAGGGAGGACGTTTGAACCTCGACATACTTAATGTGTATAGGCCCTCTCTGCACGTCGGATTTTCAGTGGTACTAGGCTCGAACTCGTGATACGCTATCCAAGAGTCCGTTACCTTGACCACTAGGCTACCACGGCCCCCTAATAAAAATTGAAGATCATTTCAATCATTCTTCAGGTAATTGATCATGGCCACGAACTCGAGGTTGGCGTTAATCCTTTTGAGTCCGACAAAGATCCTGTGGCCGCGGTAGCCAAGTGGTCAAGGTATCGGATCATGGCAGGCATGTCATGAGTTCGAGCCCAGTACCACTGAAGACCCACCGTGTAGGGGAGCGATGCACGTTAAATCTTTCGAGAGCTCAAACGTGCATCGCACCCCTACACGGCGGGTCTTCAGTGGTACTGGGCTCGAACTCATGACACGCTAGCCATGATCCGATACCTTGACCACTTGGCTACCAAGGCCACCCTGAGCTCTGGCACTCCCCTGATAGTTCCACATCACACCAACGGGAGGAAGTTTGAGTCAACAGATTTAACTGCATTGGCCCCTCTGTCAAAGGCATCTTTCAAGGTGACTGTCTCTGCACGACGAGTCTTGAGAGGCTGTAGAGCTCAAACTCATGACACGCCGGCCACTAGGCTACCGCATTTACTGTAAAAGAGTCGAAGATGTGTACAATGTAAATAAGAATGTTCCATGAAGGTAAAAAAAAGGTTTAAAGATTAAGGAATTAAAAATATAACATTTAAAGAAACGTGGTTAATAAACGGCTCAGATGTTTAATAATTGCTTAGACATCAAAAATATAACACGATTTTGCATTAAAAAATTATTAAGTAAAATTCATAAATTCGTTATATGGAGAAATTCTTATTTCTGTATCTCCAAATAAAGTTTAAGATTAAGTTTGTTTCGTGGAAATTTTACTGCATCTGCAAAAGTTGGAAGCACTATTTAACTTCAAATGATCAGGGGGGGGGGGGGAGCCATTAAATTTATACGAACCCAAACCACTACATTGTATTCATAAATTCCAAGAGGCTATTGAGAACGTTTCAATGTGGGACCATAAATTTGTAATTTTAATGCTGCCGGCAGGTGCCCTTTTCCCGGCTCCAATGCCCGGCGATTCAATTTGAGAGATGGAAATGACAAAGTATGTGTCACGAGGTAAAATCGATTTTTATTTTCCAAATGCATACATAGCTCCGGTACTTTGCCCTATATTGATTAGTTCCGAATACTTCGATCGCGCTTAAAGCTGCGGAAGGATTTTTCCGTTTCTGCATGCTCTTCCTCTGTTCCAATTGCAGAATTCCCTTTTATTTATTTATTTTTACCTTTTTTTTAATATTAGTCGATAAAACAGATTTCCTACTTCTCTTTCATCGGTAGAGAAATTCATTTAGTTTGTACGGGTTAAGAAAGATCCTCGAAATAAAGTGTCTGAGAGACAGTACAATATATCTTTATACTGAAACTATATTTCTTCTCAAATATATGTATGTATATAGATATAACTGGTTATAACTCTTTTTTTAATAAAATATGTGGTGAAAGGATAATGTGAGGAATAGTTAAATAGTTTATGATACACAGAAATGGTACTTTAAATTTTTTAAAAAATTTTGGATAATTTTAGTAATATTTTGACGTTTTCTTTTTATGAAAAAATTAATTATGGCTGTCTTCGAATTTTTTTCTCATATATGTATTTAAAAAATGCATTTTTTTACAATAAATTACAATTTTTGTTATTTGTATGTGTGCAAGTACATATTTAATAATTTAATAATTATAATAATATATACTAAACAGCTATAATTCTAAATAAGCATATATATATATTCATATAATCAGTGGCACACACAGGGGGGCGGGGGTCCTCGGATCCGGACCCCTCTCCACAAAGCCCTTGATTTTTTTCCGATTGATTATAATCCTATGTATATACTAGTACGTAAGGTTTGATTAAGATTCTGTTATTTATAATTAATTTTATTAATTAATGCTAATTATTTATTCATTATTTTTTACTGTTTATTATTCCCGAAAATTGACAAGATCAAAAGAATACATTGGGTGGCGTATTGGAGGAGCATGATACGAGAATAGTGGACTTTTGACCCTGCCCCCCTTTGAAAGATTCTTTTGCGCACACTGCTGACTTATATACATATATATATATATATATATATATATTAGGAGTAAGTGTTTGTAAACTTTGCACTATAAAGCAACACGAGGGCAACGACACGTGACCTGGGACCCCTCTCCAAACTACCTCACCACGCCCACAGTGGACTTAGAGCCAAGACGGTATTTAACATGCATCAGACTTTCTACACGGTGGGTCTTCAGTGGTACAAGGGCTCGAACTCATGACATGCCACTCTAGAGCTCATGACCATATGTATTCGTAATACATATCTTTCTTAGCTACAAATACTTGCAGTTCTATTGTATGATTCCCCCCTGAGCTCTCTGTATAATAGTATTATTTATATTTTACCTTGTACTTTTTTTTTTATTTTGCATATTTTTTGTCATAAAAAGATTTAAAACACTTGGCAAATTATTTATACTGTAAAAAAAATTATTTATAAATGTGTTGCTTCTTTAATTGCAAGTCATGATTATATATATATATATATATATATATATATATATTCTAAGATCATGATATGCAAGAATGAATAAACTATAGTAATGTTACTGATATAGTTCTTTTATTATAATTATATATTTTCTCTCTCATGATTATATAATTTAACAAGTTATTTAGTTTGTTAGTTATTGAATGGTGTAATTAAAAGATATGTATAATTACATATAATAATATTAATAATCGCTATACGTTGGAATGTTCGCAAAATAATTTTTTTGCAATAATCTTTACAAAATAGTAAAACATTCATATCTCTCCATATAAACAGTAGACCATTAAATAGTTCCCGAGTGGCTATGGTCACGAACTCGTGATCGGCACTGTTTTCTGTCGAGGCTGAAAGTCCTCACTTTGGTGTAGTGTGGAAGTTTGGAGAGTGTGATGCCAGCTCAAATATCATCCTCGTCACTTGACGAAGATTAAAGAAAGGGCAAGATCCGTCTCCAATAGCCCTGAAAAGATTCAAAGGGTGACTTCAATAAACAGTCACTCATGTCAGATGAAAATCAAAATAAGGCTTACGCATTTTATATATAAGAGTTAAACGGTTACGTTCTTAAGAATGATACGAAATCTTTTAATTTCAAAATGAAAATTTCGGTATACTCGTGTGTGCACAAATCTACTTCTGCTTTCTTTTTCATGTGTCTTAGAATCAATTTATTTTGAAAAATTTAGACCCTCTTTCTCATTGAAGCAATTAAAAAAACAAGAAAAAAAGAAAAGAAAGAAATTATACTCTCACAAATATTCAGGTACCTTAAGTAACTAATGTCATTCAGAAGAGTTTTTTTCCAATCCGCAAAAAGTCTATTGTACAAAAAAAAAAAAAAAAAAGTAGGGGGGTGAGGAGGAGTCTCTCCCTTTTTGCATAAAACTTTTCTCCTAGAATACAATAGAATCAACGCCAAGGAATGTGATATCTTAGTCATCAGAATTCTTTCTTTTTTTTCCCTATGCAATTAACTTGAAATTAGCAATCAAGAATAGATTGAGACAGTTAGTTTTTAATTACGTCAATTTATTTTTTTTTTAGATAGACGTGACTCTTAAAAAATTTTGTGGGTGATTTTCCCCCCTTTCTTTTTTTATTAACCTTGAAACTCCAGTTATTCTTTTTTTAAGTTCCTAGTAAAACTTTGCAAATGTTTAAAAATAATAGCTAATGCTTTTTTTTATAATATTTTGAAGAAAAATTTTTCGCTTAACGTATTTGTAAAAAAAAATATTTTTCGTAGAAATAAAACTTTTTGAAGTTTACTCGATTTTTCTACAATCTTTTAAGCGTTAAAAAGTTTTTGCTTAGATTTTATTGTGCTTAAATATTCATAGGTTTTAGACATTAATCAGAATATTGAAATTCGAATTATTATGCCTGCTTTCTAATTTTTAAACATACATGAATACTTTTTTGTATTTGCTGAGAAATAAGCTTCTATTAAATTAAGTGCAAAGGAACCCATAGAACTGTATAAAAGAGGTTCTCGATAAAATTTCAAAAAATGAATTAAGAATTCTATTATCATCACGAGAAAAAAATACTAGTTTAAAATTTAGATATTGAATTCATTCAATAAAATGTTCTTCATATAGAGGATGCCCATTGTATGGAATTTTGTTCTATAGTAAGTTAGAATGAGAGAGAGAGAGAAATGAGAAGATAATCAGAATTATTAAAAAAGTTATTAATCTGATAAAAAGTTATATCTGTTTCTTCACAACTTCTTTCAATTAATATTAGTTGCGTTGTTTTCTTGTTCTCAGATATAGTGGCATGTGACTTCCAATTCATATTACAGCTTGTGATCTATAAGAAATTTATTTTTAAAATTATATCATTCCGTGTTCCAGCAACATTAAAAAAAAAAACCTAAAACTTTTTCCACAAGTAGCTTGAATATTATTCGTTTCTTGAAGAATTCTTGACGGGGGAAAAAAAGAATTGAATCAAATTAAATCGTATTCTTCATCTATCGCCAATTTCTGGAAATCTTGGCAATGAAACATATCGCCAATTTCACTACTAGACACTTTGCAAATTCTAGCATTCAGATCTCACGTGATACTGCATATTAAAAGCATATTAACAAAATAAAAAAAATACTTATTAATTAGCAGTCAGCATTACAACTGTCCACTGAAAGCACCCCTTTTAGAAAAAAGAGCATATTTTATTCTCGAACAAAGGCGTGGCTTCTCGCCAAAATAATCCTCTCCTCCCCACACCCCGTACTTCATCGCATCCGCCCTCAACGTTTAATGCACAGAGTAACATCTGCCACTCCATAATAAAAATGTGAGTATTTAAATAAAGAACAAATAAACAAACTAGCACCAGTTTGATGAGTTTTTTGAGGTGACCCCCACGCATAAGCACGATTTCAAAGACGTCACGATTTGCAATTTGGATAGTTCAGGTTTTATAATCGTGACTAGAGCCTGACTATTATTCCCGTTCAATGTGAAAACGGTACTCGATCACAATTTTCAAAAACCAGTTGTCCTTGTGGGCTGCCGGTATCATTGTCTGAAATTTAATGGAATGATATTGCAATTATTGAAGAAGTAAAAAAAAAAAAGGTACCGCCATTTCAAGAGCAGGATCATCAAGCTGAGATGCGAGCATTAAAAAACGCTAAAGATTTTCTTGAATTCAGTTGCAAGTTTTTCTCTCTCTTGACCACACGCAGTAAATGCATAGGTTTTACGATGTCTTTTATTCGACCCATAAGATGCTGAGAGCGTGTAGATATAGAAAAAGAACATTAACAGATTGCCAAACGATTATTTGAAGAAAAAGAATGTTAAAAGTTATTTTATGTTTCTTAGTATTTTATGTAGTAAGGTCAAATGATTAGAATAAAACCAAGAGAAGAAATCTAAAAAACATGGACTCAAACGTTAAATGCAGTTAACTGCATAAAAATGCAGTACTTCAGAAGGAAAAAAAAATTATATAACAAGTAATAAATTTATTTTTAAGGAAGGGTTCATACAAAATTAATTTCCTTTTATTGCATTATTAATGTAACTGAAATAAATTTGGAATATAATTTTTTCATTTTTTTTATAGAAAGGATAAAAAAAACTGACTGAATGAACTGAAAGAAAAAAACTGAAATGAAATGAATAAAAAAAATAGACGAACAATTCTTAGATTGCAGTTTCTTAAAGAAAACTCACTTCACACATTTGAATGAATATACAAAAATATTATACGAATGATTTTTTTCCGTGTACAACGGAATGGAGATGAACATAAGTAAAGTTTTTAATGACTTATATCTTGAACATTCAAAGGAAATCTCTATTTCCGCCTGAAATATTACTTAAATTAGAATTCCAGATACATTTTAACTCATTAGGTCAATGTAAAACTAGTATTTTTTATTATACAGAAGAGCATGAATATAATTCAAAAGATTTACAGAATTTAAAAGATAATCATTATTTAACCATTGATTTATTTGGTTTCCTTATATTACAATAAATTACTAAGTTAGGGGAAAAAATCAATTTAATTTCTGCTAGCTTTGAATCCATTTAACCTTCACAAGACGAGCAATCGAAAAGAACAGTCTTAAATGACAGGTTTGGTTCGAAAATCTACCAAGGAGCTCCTTCCCCTCTGAACTGCTTTCTGAATACCATGAGGTCTGTCAAATCCCATGAACATCAATCATTTAACTTTCTTGTTTTCAGATGAGGAGTATATATACGTTCCTCTTTCTCCCCTACTTTCATAACCGCAAAGATATCACTGTTCAGCAGGTGAACAACACCTCATATTGTTACCGTTGTTCAAACATGTGCTGGTGTCAATTACTGACAAGAGGGTGGGGAAGTAGATTTGTGACGGGTCTATCCGCGTCAATCTTCCATTAACCCTCTTGGGTAACTTTGGGGACAGCAATTATTCTATTTCACAGCCTCCTCGGGAAAAACACGAGATAGTGTTATGCTAATGAATTCGACTATATAAAGTCTAGATTTAGTAAGAAAGAGGTAGGAAAAGGAATTGCCAAATTAAATGTAAGTATCATCTACGGATCTCTTCAGCGAGCTTAGCGAGTATTGGATAATAATTTGATATTATTAATTATTGAAGGGGAATCGAAGAGATTAGATTTAGTACAGACCTGACGTTAGTAAGGGTTCGTCTCCTTTGTCAATTCTGATAGCTGAGATTACTTAGTAGGGAATATTAGATTTAAAGGTTAGAATTGAATGTTAGATTTGAGTATCAGGATTAATATAGGGATTAATTGATCACTCCAGGGTTTATACTTGTAGTTAGAACTTGTAGTTGTTATTTGTGTGTTGTTAATAAATATTTGTAATTATGGCTTTCGTTGGTGATAATATGTTTCCTTCCACACCTAGAGACGCGCCGGGCAATGTGAACCCAGTCCAAGATAGGACTGGAACACGACAGCTGAGGTGAAAATCCCGCCTTGAAGAACAATTTTCTTTCAAAACTAGCCATCTCCTAACGATTCATCTATATTTTATAGCTCTTTTAAGGTTTTGAAGTAGCTTTTTAAAAAGATATTGTCGTTCGCTTCAAAAGAATAATTCTGTTCGAATGTACTCGGTTTGGAGAAGACTTGTCAGTTCTTTCACCGATTTCGGACGGTTGTTGCACCCCTTAATTCAGTGATCCAACTCATCCTAGAGGTTTTCTATAGGATTCAAGTCTGGACTCTAGGCAGGCCAGTCCAGTCAGTTCACCTCATTGTTATCTCACCAATCCATGATGGACCTCGCAGCAGGAAAAGTGGTGTCGTTATCCTGGAAGTAACAATGATCCAGTCCGTAAAATTTCTTCAGCATGAAAAGCGCTTTGTTGCCTAGAATTCTGTAGTGGAGGGGAAGTCAGTGTTCAGCTTACCGTGAATCAGGCTCAGGAGTCCCAATCCATACCAAGAGAAACATCCCAGACTATAATTCCACCTTCGCCCAACTCTGCTGTAGGAAAATTGCATTCTGGCAAAAGGCGTTTTCTAGGCATACGCCAAACGCAGACTTAGCCTTCCGACTGGTAGATACTGAACCTTGATTCATCACTCCAGAGAATCTGTTTCCACTCATCTACGGTTCAATTTCGAAGTGTCTTGCACCACCTCAATCGAGCAGCATGGTTGGATTTTGCAATCAAAGAATTATGGCAGCAGAAAGACCATGGAAGCTAAGCGAATGTGCTTCCTTGCGGATGGTATTTATCAAAACTAAAGTCCCAGATGCTTGGTGGAACTCCTGTAGTATATGGGTCATCGGTTTGGTGAGGTTTTTCCGAATTTCTTTGGACAGCTCTCTCTCTCTCTCGTTGGTCTCTATCTCTTAGTTTCGTGGATCTGCCGAGTCGAAGAACATTCCAACAATCCCCACTCATCTTCCACTTTTTATTCACAACATTCGCTATTTCCCAATGTTTAACTCACTAAATATGTCTATCAAGAATCGACCAGTTCTATGATATCCGACTATTACACCCTTCTCGAAGTCAGACAGCTCTGAATTTCGTGGCATCTTGCATGCGACTAATGCCAATGCTGTTTTTTACAGTACAGAAGGCGTGACGTACATTAGGACCGCAAATATCCCCATTTGCATGGGTGTCCAAATATGTATTGGTAGAGATAGTGTATAATATAGAATTCGTATTCAATGCTTTAATTTGTGTTATGATAATGTTGTGAATTTATAAATCTAAGTAATACATATCTCTATCTCTTTAATTGAACAAAAACTGATATTCCTTATGTATATATCAAGCTCAGATTCCAATTACTTATATAGCTGGGAAGAGCGAGAGTATCCATTCTTTTATTTGTTAAATAAAATTCAACAATTCAGTTAGCATAAAAGCTTTTAATATTAACAAAAATACCATAATTTTACATAAATTTCATGAGGTTGACAACAAAATGTAGATTGTATGCCTGAGGCTATTCGCAGCGAAGTAGATATCCATTTCTCGAAGGAAAAACACTATATAAAAGTAAAAAGTTCACTCTCTAATTGTATATTTAAAAATTTGTGTAGAATACTCTAATAAATATCATCTCTCTTTTTTCCTTTTATTTTTTTTTTTAAAAAAGGCACATTTTGTAAACCATATATCGTGTCGTTTGAATCAACAATTTTTTGAATATTTTGTTTAAAATTAAAAAATCGGAATTTATGTCACAATTATGTCAGCACCATTTTCAAAAATTTAACTGAATAGTTTTATATACCCAAAACAGGGACAGTCATAAAAATAAATAAATAATTTCTCAGATGATGGGGCAAGAATCCTGTGAAGTGTCTTTCGAGGACTAAGCTTCAAAATATATCTAAAATCACTTCAAATTTGAATTTTTTTTAAATTTATAACGGAAATTTAGAGAAAATCGCTTCGAGATGCACACTACCATCACCCATGGTCTATGTCAGGGGTGGCCAACCTTTATTGGAAAAGTGCCACCTTCTGATTTAAAAAAAAATTATGCTTGCCACTTCCAACTTTACCAACAAATACAAAAGATCAAATGGTGAAAAATTTTACTTAAAGGCTTATTATATGGGATTTTTAAGCAAATAGGGCTTAATGTGTCTAAATAGTGGAAATTTGAAAATAATGTAATAAATAAGGCAAAAATACAAGCCTATCTTTTAATGTTAAAAACTCCTTGTAGATTCAAACAGTTAAGTTAGATTTTAAATAAAAATGAGCATCTTTTTTGAAACATTTAATTCTAAATAATTATTTAACAATCACTAATTTGCTAATGGGGTTTTTGAATTTATGGTTTTTGTTACCAAGTCATCTATATTAGGATTAGTTCTGGAAGATGCTAATAAAATTAGGTTGTTTTAGGTGTTAATTTTGGAGCGATATTTTAATTTAGTTATGTTCATAATAGAAAATACTTGTGCACAAACAAATTGATCCAAATCTACAACAATATCTGACAGCCAAATCGTGTAAATATGGAAAATTGCTATTTGGAGCAACTTTTGAAAATTCAACGTAATTCATATCCCTTTGCATTCATATCCATTTCCAATTGCATAATTCATATGCAAATCAAATAAGTTCCTCATATTAGTTTTTCAGTGATGTAAAGTGCTGTTGGTCAATCATTCCGATTTAAGTTTTAGGTGGGTAACAATTAACGTCTTTCAGATATATTGTGAAAAAAAATGTATGAAAAGATCATTTTTTAAAATTTTTTCTTGATATTGAAAATTATTAAACCTAACACTGGATGAATCCTAAAAAAATCTTTAAATCTATCATAGCTTGGAGCCTTTATTAACGTCAGAAAAATTATTACATTAATGGGAAATGTGTTAATTATTTTTCTCCAAAATCGAGTTAAGAAAAGCAAAAGTTTGTTTATAGAAAAAGATATGTGATCAATTAGGGTAGAGAGAAAAAGTATAATCTTTTCCTTGTAATCGTAAATTTAAAATTTTTTAATTATATATATATTATTTTGATTATTAAATTATTATTACCCATAGTATCGGTAAGAAAGGCTAAATCCCCAATTCAATCTTTGTTCTTGAGTAGCAAGCACTCACTGAGTAGCTCATTGTTTCTTCCAAATAATTTACAAAACTCGCTCCCTCAAATTAAAAAATCTCACGAGTGCATTTCCTTTGGAAAACCAGCGCACACAACAATGAAGGAGTATTTTCTACATTATAATTTTCGATCGTAATTCTATTAAGTGTAATTAAAATAAATTTTTTGATGGTTTCTTTTTGATGTGTAAACAACTTTACTCTCGGTTGCTGGATATTTGTTGGAGTGATTTCGTGAAAAGGGACGGAAATGTGTAACAGGAAGTCGGGGAAAGCGCGCTGTTTGATTTGACCAATTCAGCGCCTTGGGGTGTCTCTTCGCTAGCCTCGTCTCCGGGTTCAACTCTACTAGCAATGAAGACGCCTGCCTACCGCACATACCAGCAAGTCTTATTAGACTTCCAGAATAAACTTGTGATTCTTACGCTCAAATGTCAAAGTCTCAGGGCTCGTTGTGTGTGAAATCTCTGAGGATATATTTATATATGTGTAAACTATATATTAACAATTATATTTCTTGTTAAGCGTCTGACAAAGCTCATCATTCTTAAAAAAAAATAGGAGTAAGTAATATGGAATTATTTGAATAAATATTTAAGTGCTTGTCATTTTCATACTTTGAGATTAATTCCTGTCGCTGTCAATATAATATTTTTAATTGTGATTAAAAAAGATTTCTCGATTAAAAAAAACTAATTAAGTAAACGGGTATTTTTGATTTTCTCAAATATTTCTAATTTTTAAGCATGCGCTTGACGGTGTCTCTTCGCTACCCTCGTCTGGGGGGTCCAACTGTAGTAGCAATTAAGACGCCCGCCTAAAAATTACAGATTTCCTGCATTTTGTACTTTTACCGTATACCGAAGGTGGTTCTGCTCTTTTTCAAAAAAACTATCACTCGATTCCCATGATTTTGAGTGGTGATTTTAACGTTAACTTCAGTTTGCCAGAAGCTGAGCCGCTCATAGCTTTTCTGAAAGATGAACTCAAGCTCGAAATGAACACTAATTGAAATGTTTCGACAACTAACGGTGGTACTGTTATTGACGCCGTTTTTCAACGACTTTTAAATACTTTAAAATCACAAGTATATGTGTCATACTTTAGCTTTCATAAATCTATTGTCTCCGCTCTTCCCCAAATTGAACAATAATAAATATTTTTGATAAAAAACTGCATTACTCCTTGTGTTAATTAAATAAAATTTTCATTAAAGATACAATTATTCGATAGAAAATTATTTCCAGTCATAACCGATTCATTTCTTTCAGGATTAAAGTCACTATTGCGTATTTATCATGATAACAAGTCAGATGTTACACATCATATGCGACTACTGTAAGACTCGTTCCTTTTTTTTTTTTGTCTGAGACAAACGCATTTTAATAAAACTGTAAGAAATTGCTATTTATTAGTATCTTTCAATTTTTTTAATTTTTCAATAAGTTTTTGCGTGCCACTGTCACAATTCAGCCGGGCCACACTGTGGCACGCGTGCCGTGGGTTGGCCACCCCTGGTCTATGCGAACAAAACGTTGAGCGTCTAAGTCTCTTATCGCTTTTATATATAGTATATATATATATATATATATATATATATATAAGCTGAGCCACCAATAAACACAAACTCTTTTTTTTTAAAATTAATATTGCTTGAATTATTCTAAATTAAAACAATATCGTATTATTGATAATATATGTATCATAACCACAAATTTATTGAGTTTTTTTCGTGTTTAAAAATGTATTTCAAATTCATGTCTTGATCTTGTACATTAAGTTAAGAACCTTAAGCTTAATCTTTTAAGAATGAAAAATATTCTTTTTAATAAAAATTTGCTCATTTTTTTTTCTTTTTTTTTCTTTCCTTTTCTAATATTTTAAGTACTCATTATCAAGAAAACAATTCCCACCGAAGCATTAAAAATTGACTTAAATCATAGTATTTTACTTATTTATCTCGTAAGAGTTTTTTTTTTTCTTTTTCAGACTTTAATAAGTAACATTTTTGTTGCGTGTGTGGAATTCTAAATGCTGAGGAAAATAAATATGTTCAGATTTGGTGTTCTATTTTTTTCAGAGAACAACAAGAACAAAATCTAGTCTATTGTTCATTCATACTATATAGAAATACAAGAGAAAATGCATGATAAAATTATTCTTTTGATGTAAATTTAAGCTTACGAATTACGTGAAATTAAAAAGATGGAGGGGAGAGGAATTTTACATAATATTCAGATTTTATTTTTATAATTATTACTTATTATTTCAACTTTTAAAGTTATTTTGATTTTTGGTTCATCTCAATTAATTCATGCGTCATTTTAAATATATTCTAAAGAAATATATAAGAACCTTGTTATTACTTTTTAGTTTGTGTGATAATTTTTAGTCATTTTTCCTTTTAAGTTAAATCATTCCTAATAACTCGATAGTTATTAATTTTAAATAAGGGATGAAAATGATTATTAAGGGCAATTAGTTTGTACAATTATGGATATTCTAGCATTTTTAACATTATTTTTGATGTTTATGGCGAATGGAATTTTTTCCCCCTCAATATCGGGTTAAACTTTATTCAATACGTTAAACCTATGCTTCAGGCTGAACTCTTTTTGTAAAAATAAGTACAGTCGACCCCGATTTAACGAATTCACTGGGACTGAGCATTTTGTTCGTTAATTCGGGATTATTCGTTATATCGGGGTTCAAACAAGACTCTAATTTTTTGCATTTCCCTTTTGGAAACTGTATAATAAGTAACTACTCAAAAAGTATCTTGTTAGAAATTACAGACTTTTTATTCACCAGTTAAAAATACTATTAATCAATTATTATGCACCGATTAAAGAGAAATTTTAAAATACTGACTAATATATATAGATTTTTGATAGTCTTTTTGATTTCTGGCGCGAAAGAGTTATTTTTTGACTTTATGCAATGAAGAAAATACAGCGTCACTCACATCCTGTTTCATAAAGTATGTTTTCACAGTTTCCAAACAATGTAAAGCATTAGAAAATGTAACAGTTTTGAGAGGAGTATTATTATCACAATTCCTGGATCAGAGAATCGCTATCCATTGGCTCTGACAAGTCAACAATATCCTCATCTTCAGTTGCACAGAAGGCAGTCCATCATCCAAAAGTAACATAATATTTTTAATCTTAAAATATCCCCTTTGTTGTGGAGGGGATGAGATAAGATAGGAATTTCCTGTCCTATTCAAAACTCACACGATAGGTTACATTTATGACACATCTGCACCTGTTAAATATAATAATGGTTTGTACCTTTTCCCATCGTTTTTTCTATTCCGAAAAAAAGGGATAGATCACATGAAAAAAATTCCAATTTTTTCTAATACAAACTTAAAAAAAACGGCCATCCAGTAGAGTGGTTAATGACGCTAACTGCGGTGCCGTAGAGACTGAGTTGGAAACCCGGAGAAGGCATGGATGTTTATGTTGTAATCTTTCCTTTGTGTTGTAAGCCTCCGTGTGATGCATAATGTGGTGCATGGGAGTAGATAAGAAAAGCCAATTCTGCTGTAAAGGCGCAGGCGCGGAGGAGGCGTGGAGTTGAGTTGTTTTCCTCCTGTGGAGGAGCAGCCGCAGGCGCGGAGGAGGCACAGGCGTGGAGGCGGCATGGAGTTGAGTTGTTTTCCTCCTGTGGAGGCGCAGGCACAGAGGCGGCATGGAGTTGAGTTGTTTCCCTCCTGATTTTTGGAAATGCTTAGATAATATTTTAAGAGAAGTAAGGGAAATGTTATATCCACCTGATTATTTTGAATATTATGAGAATCTGAATAAAATGATTTTTTAAATGTTTAATTTGAGTTAATTTTATTTATATTGTTTGTTAGTTTAATTTATGTTGAGATACTTTCTTTTTAAAAATAAGTGTGGGTATATTTAAAAAAAAAATTATCTCAGAATGTTTAAGCGTAAATGATATTTTAAATACATTTCATACAAAAGTAAGAAAAAAAAATACTGTATAAATATTTTGTATAAGTTTCCGACAAGATTTGGCTTTAAAAAGTTTATTTTTATAAATCTGAAAAAATTTGGGTTTTTTTTTATACGGTTATATTGTTAATTTTTTTTCATACTGCTTTCTAGTTTAATTTATGTTGAAATAGTTTCATTTTAAAAGATAAATATCAATATACGTCTTTCAAACAAATTAACTAAGTATGTTAAGCATAACTGATATTTTAAATATATTTTGTATAAAAGTAAGGAAAAATTTATGTTTATGTGTTTAAAGCAAACTCTTTGCCTTTTCCAAAGAGTATAAATTGTATAACTATTCATTGCAATAACCATTTAGTTAAATTATTTTTTCTTAATTGAATAGAAATATAAAAAAAAACATTTATTATACATTGCTTTAATAACAAATTGTAAATTTTAATTCGGTATAATGATTACACATACACAGTAAAGATAGAAAGTAAATTGTTTATTTAGAAATCAACATCTTGTATTGCGTTTTACATTACAATCGTATATATATATATATACATTACAGGAGAACAACAAATTCTAAAATTGATTTCAGTATAAGGATTACACAAAAAGATACAAAGTAAGTTGTTTATTTACAAAAGCAGCATTCCATTTCACATTACAATCTTTTATTTACATTACAAAAATCACATTATTGTGTCATCATTGGATTTTATGTCTTACTGCTCATTGAATAGGTCTAAATTCATTAATGACCAATGTCCATGGACAAGCGTAGTAATGCCATCATCATTAATAAACCTTTTGTCATCTTTATAGGACAGAGCAAGTTTGTTTTGCTTTATGGAGTGTATTGAATGAAATTTGGATCTAATTAAGTTCATGTCAACATATTTTAATTTCTGATTAAAAAGACAGACTTTCTAGTCCTCAAATGTTATTTTATTTTTTAAAGTTTGTGTTTTAATTCCGTTTAACCGCTTTTCAATCTTATGGTTTCTTTTGTAGGCATACATTTTCGATTTTAACCCTACATATTCTGTCATAATATTTCCTTTGTTTTCATCTTTCATTTTCCCGAAGACATTTTTGTTAACTAGAGGTAAATTAAGGTATCCGAACACGTTGAAAATGACCAAATTCAGTCAAGGCAGATATTTTTGTTTTTTATTTTATTGAATATACAGCTATCTTTTGACTTTACGAAATATACTTATTTTGTTTCTACACTACCTAGAGGCCAAGTTACAATCAATTTTATAAAGTTAGAAAAACCGGAAGTGTGGGTTTTTGATCTACCAGAAGTGGGCATTTAAATTGCTCAAAATCTATCATGGCGAGTCCTATAACTCAAAATATTACGAATGTATTTCTATAAAACTTTTTAAACCTGATATTTACGTTATTTTCTAGAAAATGTACTAAAATATGTCTTATTATATGAATATTTTTTTAGTTATTGCTTGTAATTTAAATAATGGTCTCATAAAAATGTATTATTTCTTATAATGTTTACTCAATCAGCTCTAAAATTTTCAAATTTTAATAAAAAATAAAATTTTAGCACATTTTCTAGATAAATGCATCTAGTTTGTTTTCGTAAAACTTTTACTAATATATGTTTATTACTTTTTTCTCTAACTGCTTTGAAGATTTTCAAAAATATTGCTAAAATTTAACTTATAAATGTGATTTTTGCAAAATTCAGGTAATTTATATTAAATTTTGATAGTTAAATAGAGTAATATTTATTGGTATTGAGTCCTAAAAGAGCATTTATAATGTTTTAGTATGCTATTTTGTTAAAAAGTACTCCGAACGTGTTCGGATACCTTAAAAATGTTATTTTTGTCATAGTCTGAAGTGTCATATAAGTTAATATCGTCTTTCATGTCACTATAAAAATCATCAGTCTTTATTTCATAGATAAAGGAATCGGTGTCTGTATACATGAGCCTTACTTTCGAGTCGTAACGGTGCTTCATGTACTCATAGTGAAAAGAATACACATTAGGACTTTTGATAAGTCTAAAATCGCCATTCCTACCTGTATTGGTTTCAAGAATTTGATTTGGGTTTTTTTTAAGATGAACGGCCATTAAGTTTTCAGAAAATATTGTACGACGATTAAAATTTGGTTTCGCTATTAACTTTCGAGCTTGCTCTTCTGTTGAGCATAAACGTATATCTACTCTTCTTCTTACAATTTCCATCGTTTTCCCGAATACTGTTATTCATTAGTTTGTAATAATCCTTTTGAAAATCATTTACAGCTTTAGTTCTTAATTTGTATTTAATCTATGTAATTTTTAAGCCAAGGAGATTGAAAAAATTTTAAAACGGATGAGTTTTTTTCAAGACTAACCCTAATTTTAAATATAGCTTTAAATTAGAATAATGGAGAACATATTTTGTTTTGGGTTCCAAAGTAGTTAAAAGTCTAGGTTCTTTACAATTAGGTGGGGGCTTATTTTCAGGGCAAGGGGAAAGTCTGAATGTTTGTCATGCAAATCGGAGGGATATTCAAGATCTACTTCCAAGATGTAACCTACATCGGATTCATCTGATAAATTTAAAATATCCTGTTCAGTTAAATTGTTATCACTCCAAACAAAATCTTTTAAGGGTAGATATTTACTCATTGCATAACCGTACAAATTACTTGAGTCAAGGTACATTAAATATTTTATCTCATCATCTGGGTTAAAATTAGGCATATGTTTGTTGTTAGCTATAGCATAACGATTGCAGCACTGACTTATACCTCCTCTTACACCCTTTTCTATAAAAAGAAGCATGTCATAATCTGTGAACAGTTCGATAGCTACTTTAGGTTGTAATAACATAGCATCCCATGATAAAGCTGGGGTGGTAAAATACCAACAGGGGTCAAGTTTATAAGTCTGCATGCATATTTTCCGAAAGTTTTCAAAGAGATCTGTTAACAATAGGCATCTGTTTTTACATATAGATCACAGTATTCACCAAGATTATTTAAATGAAATTCATTAAATACTTTACATGCATGATTATAATCCTCTACACTTATAGGCTCATCATTTAGCTTATTGTAAAATTTGCTAATAGGTGGTAAACAAGAATCTTTACACTTTTCAAAACTATCAAAATAATCATACGGAAAAAACTCCTTTTCTTAAAAGTAAATCTATTTTTCTGAATCAAAATAATGTTTCATATATTTAAATTCATCTTTTTTTAGTGTTTTTATCAAATTTTCCAAACTAGAAGACATGAATTTGAAAGAATCTAAAAATCTTAACTGAAAATCATTTGAAATATTTTTACTCGGCCACGCTACCTCTCTTGAAACTAAACATATTCGATATTAATTTTAAAATGGCTGATAATTTTTTTATTTAAGTATGTTTTTAAAGAACTCGGCGCTTTTTTTTACATATATATAAATATGTGTTGTAACTGAATTCATATACAAACAACAGTAAATAAATAAATAATAATACTAGTCAACAAAGAAATAAAAGAAATTTTAAGACAGAAGAAATGTGGTTTTATAATATGTATTTTTTTATTTTTAATAACATACCTCTTATATATAGCATATTACATTTTTTTCCTTCCTCAATGATAATGAAATTTATGTAACGAAAATAAAAGTTTAATTATAAGAAAAATAAAGTACGTATTTTGTATATAAATTTAAAGTTATGTAGACAATTTTTGCATCTAATATATATTTTTTTCATTAATCTTAATGTGTTTTGAAATTTTATTTGATATCAAGAAGTAAAAAACAAACCCGCCCGAGACAGCGATTCGACCCCGGGACCATTAGGTTACCACCCTAACGTTCTACCGACTAGCTATCCAGGCTCTAAGACTTCTTGCTTATTTACAAACAGGTAAATAAACCGATTTTGTAAAAGTAGTTTTCGCCCCCATCCCCCCTATTTTGTTCGTGAATATAATGCGCTAAGAACCTTCAATTCAGGGAATGTATTATCATTCATGCAGTATATCATTGAATGCATTAATTATTATGTTATTAAGTACCGCTTTAATGTAAAGGTAATTAATGAATTCATTTTTCACAGGCATTTGAATTCATGATTCTCTCTACAACCTTCTTCTCGTGTATCTTACTTTTTAAATTAAAGCACACAACAAAAATGTGAGTAATACGCGCTGCAATTAGAGAGATGTGTAATAAAATAACAGCCTATTTTTTTTAAAGGGATTGAACACATTTTTTCAAAGATTTTTCGCAAACTTACTCTTATTATTCATCCCTAGTAGAAAAAATTTTTTTTTTGCTCTACATGGAATGTATATGTCAATCTGTTCTTTTTGTCACTTAATTTATTAATCTGTTCTTTCTTTACTTGTCTGCACGTCATAACTGTTAATCTGTTCTTTTCGCTCCGCAGTCGGTTGATCCGCTTTTTTTTTTATTATTATAACTGTTGAACTATATATTTTAAATGTGTTCACTTTTCTTCTTCATTCTGGCATTAGTGTATTAAAAACCGGCTGTATAGA
>BMAO01002008.1:0-20256 GCA_019973975.1 Trichonephila clavata
AAATATATATATATATACTGGTGTGCAAAAATTAAGGACGAGACGGTTTTTTCAATATAACTTTGTACAAAAGCATTCCAAATCAACACATTTAATACCGTAAGATTCCCAATACGTAAGGACATGAGTAATGTAAGCAACACTTACTAAAAGAGAAATCAGAGGGATAAAAAGAAGCTTTATTGAAAAAGTAGCATGGAGCGCAATGCGACTGAAGGCCGAAACATCCCTGTGATGGGTGCCCAGTAAGAAATATCCGGTCTTTAGTAGGGGATATGATCTTCCCTGACTGCTAGGCAGGATTCACAGCGTCTGCCCATGCTGAGAATGAGGGTGTCAATGAGTTGTTGAGGCATTGCTGCCCATTCGTCTTGCAGCGCCAATCGAAGCTCCGGAATCGTTACTGGTGGTAAGGTATGAGCTGCCAAGCGTCTGCCTAGAAAATCCCATACATGTTCGATGGGATTGAGATCCGGAGATCGTGCCGGCCAATCCATATGTTCAATATCCTCACTCTCTAAGAGCTGTTCGGCAGCTACTGTGCGATGACATGGTGCATTGTCGTCCATGGAAAGGAACTGCGGACCCATAGCGCCTCTAAAAAGACGCACATATGGAAGAAGAATCTCGTTACAATAACGGGTCCCGTTGACTGAACCTGCGTCGAAGATGTGAAGGTCTGTACGACTACCAAGCATGATGCCTCCCCAAACGAGAACATCGCCACCTCCATACCTGTCCCTTTCAATGATGTTCGAGGGATGATTGAGGCTTCCCCGCTCTCTCCAGATGAGTATGCGATGAGAATCGCTACTCAGACTGAATCTGCTCTCATCTGTAAAGAGTACTTGTCCCCATTCATTGTCTTTCCAATTCCGGTATTCCCGGCACCACAGAGAACGCCTTCTCCGATGGGCAGGCGTTAGAGGTACACACCGTACAGGGCGTCGTGCAAACAGACCACCACCGTGCAGTCTTCTGGCCACGGTAAAATGTAATATTGGTCGTCCAGTCGCCTGTGTCGTGTGTCTAGCGATTTCTCCCGCTGTCTGCCACCTGTTTCTTCTGACCTGTAAGGCAATATACCGGTCATCTGCGGGTGTGGTTCCTCGTGGACGACCACTACTGAACCCCAGGATAGCTGTTCCTGTAGTTTGAAATTGTCTCCAAAGTCGTGAAACAATGCTGTGAGCAATTCCGAACTCTGCAGCCACACTTGTCACACTGCGACCTTCCTCCAACTTCCCAATGATTGTACCTCGGGTAAAAGCATCCAGATGTCGTCTAACAGATTGATTATTCGCCATTTCTCGCTGAGGCAGCAACTCGGTGTAATTTTAACTGCTATACGGTGTGCAATCTCTTTGCCAGAAATACTAATCTTACACCGACAACATGCTTTACTACTCAGACACACCCCCATTACGTCTACCTGCATATCTGCGCATGTGCTACCGTGCATCACCTCACTTAATTTCCTGATTGGTCTTTCTGTCCGCTCTGCCTCTTCGTTCAGCTGATATGCTAATTTTTCGACTTCGTCCTTAATTTTTGCACACCAGTGTATATATATATTATCTTGTTCAAATTTTCAATCGTTAATAAAATACTTTCTACTCATCCAATCAAGTTCAAAGATATTTTTTAAAGCTTGTACTGGATGACACTTGATGTTAATACAATTTTTGAAATATTAATGAATTAATTACTGCCAAACTAGCCAAACCGGCTGTGCATTGTTACAACAATGTAGACAAATTATGCTCTTTTTTCAATTCCTACTATTAGTTAACTCTCTCCCTATATATATATATATATACTAGCTGTTACCCGCCCACTTCGCTGGGTATTTCATGACGTTTTATAAATTTTTGCTGGTTATATATATGAATAAATTATTGATATTTAAATCCTGGCATTAAGAATTCGATTGTATTGAAAAATATACGCCCCTTACGCCCCCTCAACGCCACTTGGGGGTCTATTTTCACGAAACGCATTTTGTGGCGTATCTCTATTCTATGAGAGGAATCTGCTTACCAAATTTCAAGACTGTGCAACTAATAGTATAAAAATCGGAATAATTATTTATATCTCCCCTTAACCCCCCGCAACACCTCTTGTGGGTCATTTTCCCCAAAAACATTTTGTAGTGGATATTTACTCCATGAAAGAAACATGTCTACCAATTTTCAAGCAGGTTGGTCAAGTAGTTTAAAAACGAAAATATTTATCTATTACGCCCCTTAACCCCCCCACAACGCCACTTGGGGGTTATTTTCCCCCAAACCATCTTGTATTTGATCTCTACTCTACGAAAGGAATCTATTTATCAAATTTAAAGACTGTGCGTCTAATAGTTTAAAAATGCAAATAATTATCTATAAAGTCCCCGCAATGTCCCTTGGGGGTTGATTTTCACCAAACTCATTTTGTAGCGGATCTCTACTCTATGAAAGGAATCTGCTTACCCAATTTCAAGATTGTACGTTGAATAGTTTAAAAATGGAAACAATTACTTATAACGCCCTTCAACCCCCCGTAACGCCCCTTGCGGTTCGAATTTCGCAAAATCCGTTCTTATAGGATCTCTACTCTATGAAAGGAACATGGCTACCAAATTTCAAGTCTGTAAGTTGAATAGTTCCGGATATATCTTGATTAGTCAGTCAGTCAGTGAGTCGCTTTTCTCCTTTATATATATAGATATAAATTGTTGATATCTAAGTCGTAGCATTAAGAATTCGATTGTATTAAAAATATACTTGTCGTCTCTTGATAAAAAAAGAAAGGGCAGAACTTCTCTAATTTGTATTTTCTAAAATTTTCTAAAATTGAAGTATAGAATGATGTTTGCGCTTTCGTAACCCTATAACCAAGTGGGTTCCCGCAAAACCAATTTTCGGTGGATCTCTACTCTGGGAAATGAACATGCAAGCCAAATTTCAAGTCTAAATCTAACAGGGGAAAAATGAAATTTTTAATATTCCCCCCCCCCCCCTGTAATCCCGTTGAGAATCGTTTTCCAAAATAACCATTCTTAGCGGATTTTAATTCAACAAAAGAAAAATGCAAACCAAATTCCATTATTATAGTCATTGTAGTTCGCAAAAAGGATTTTTTTGTCAATACGCCCCAGTAACCGCTTGCTCCCCCAAGAGTTGATTTCCTTCAAATTCCTACTCTACGAAAGAAATCTGCTTATCAAATTTCAAGACTGTACGTTTAATAGTTAAAAATGGGGATAATTATCTTTAACGCCCCTTGGGGATCTGTTTTCACAAAAGCCATTTTGTAGGGGAACTGTACTCTATGAAAGGAATCTGTTTACCAAATTTGAAGACTTTGCGTCTAATAAATTAAAAATGGAAAAAAATTACCTATAACGCCCCTTGAGTCCCCGCAACGCTATCTAGGGGTCGATTTTCACAAAACATGGATCTTTAATCCATGAAAGGCTTCTGATTATCATATTTCAAGACTATACGACCAGTAATTTAAAAATGAAAATAATTATCTATAACGCCCCTTAAGCCCCGCAATGCCACTTAGGTTTCGATTTTCACGAAACCCATTTTGTAGCTTATATCTACCTTATAAGAGGAATCCCCGCTTACCAAATTTCAAGACTGTACGTCTTATAGTTTAAAAATTGGAATAATTATTTATGTCTCCCCTTAAACCCCCACCCCCACCGCAACACCCCTTGGGGTCAATTTTCCCAAAACCCATTTTGTAACGGATATTTACTCCATGAAAGAAACATGCCTACCAATTGTCAAGCTGGTAGGTCAAGTAGTTCAAAAATGAAAATATTTATCTATCACGCCCCTTAATCCCCCGCAACGCTACTTGGGGGACTATTTTCCCAAAACCCATCTTGTAGCTGATATCTACTCTATGAAAGGAATGTTTTTATCAAATATAAAGTCTTTGCGTCTCATAGCTTAAAAATGGAAATAATTATCTATAACGGCCCCTAAGCCCCCGCAACGCCACTTGGGAGTCAATATTCACCGAACTCAATTTGTAGGGGATCTCTACTCTATAAAAGGAATCTGTTTACCTAATTTCAAGATTGTACGTCAAGTAGTTTAAAAATGGAAACAATTATTCATAACGCCCCTTAACTCCCCGCAACGCCTATTGCGATTCGAATTTCTCAAAAAATCCATTCTTAGCTGATCTCTACTCCATAAAAGGAACATGTCTACCAAATTTCAAATCTGTAGGTTGAATAGTTCCGAAGATATCGTGATTAGTCAGTCAGTCAGTCGCTTTTCTCCTTTATATATATAGATATACATATCTTGTAGAGAAATTTCGATTATATATATATATATATATATCGTTAATAAAATACTTTCTATTCAACCATTCAAAGTAGGAATTGACTATAAATTTTTTTCTTATTACTTGTTAATAGACATTTTTGAATTCGTCCTTTCACCGCATCTTGCCTTTTGAACTCATCTTATTTTATACTTTTATTCTTGGCAACAAATGGCACCATACTAATGGAATCATACCTCAAAAACATTTAAAAATTTCAGTGATGAGATAAAAATATTTTGCTAATAAGGAATTAAGAACATCTGTTATTATAATGCCAAACAAATAAAAAAATGTTTGTAAATAAACTAGCAAGTTACTTTTCGTTTCAATTCTTAAAAAATTTTCTAGGAGAGGAAATAGAATTTTTCTATGTTTAGTACAATTATTATTTGTTAAGTTCAAGTTCACATTTCGCTTCTTTGGCGAGATAGAAATAAAGATGGGTGTCAAATTGAGCCAAAAACTCATTCTTCCACTTTAGACTTATATCCAGTACTTACGCATTATTGCATCCTATTGGCGACATTATATGAAACGAATTAGAATTGCCAATTTAGCGCGTATGACACATACGAAATTGGGATTGCCAACGTGGCGAGAAATGAAGAGGCGAATTAAAATGAGATCCAATTATATTATTCTGGTACTTTCTTATTAAGTCGGTACTTATTTTGGTACTTACGTGTTATAGCAATAATCGTCAACGTTAAAGATAACTCACCAAGTTGGCAAACCACAATTTTGCATGTGTCATATGCGCTGAATTCACATGTGCTTCGTTTCATATAATGTTGCCAATAGTTTGTGATAATACGTAAGGACCCTTATTTTCTACTATAGGTATTTTCTGTACTTACGTATTAGCGTCACCGCAGCAAAATTGGATCCACGTGAAGCACGCCATTATATCAAAACAACAAAGATTTTTATGTGTTTTAATTGATAAAAAGCCATATTTTGGCAGAAAATCGTGCAGTACACGTGGAGAAAATTTGACTGAGGTTACGCTAATATGTAAGTATGGCGTTTAGTTTTTATAGTGGTTTTATAATAATTTTTTTATTTATTATTTTTTATAATATAAATTTTTCTTATCTCACTGACGAGCCTCAGTTAAAGAATAATTCGGCAGGAATCTGGTTTAAGAACATATTAGGTTAAAAATGGCTAAAAATAACTTGAAGAATTCAAGGTACTTTTCCATTTCACGGGCGCAGGTGATAAAGTAGCCAAAAATGATAAAACCAGCGCGAAACGGAATGTTTTTTTTGGTAACCTCTGACCACATTTTCAAAACTTCCTTTTTCATCAATGCCTTTTTTTTTAACATTAACAAAAATTTAGTAACATTTCTTTATGTAGATATTTTGTGTTGTCGCCAATAAAGTCTACATGGCGAAATTTGTGCCTGCGAAATGGAAAAGCACCGAATTTAATATCACATGAAATATATTTTGGCCTTTTCTTAAAAAATCTAAGTAAATTTTTTTGGTACTTATTTTTTATACCTTCGACTAATTTTGTTAAATCGAAAGACATTGCCAAATGCTACGATATGTAGCCAATAGTAAAACCGTTCTCGTGCACGTGTTCGGACATAATAATAATAACGATAGCAGAAATTGGTGACAATTTTTGATTTGGCGAAACTTCTCGACTGTATAATACGTAAAAAAGTATCCCTTTTTTTACACAGTCGTAATTTTCGAAATTAGATAAGTACTCGAATTTCTTAAACTAAAAAACCTGCTATGATTTTTCAAAGTGGAATTTTAGCACTCTCTCTCTCTCTTTCCTCTCTTCTCTCTCTTTCAATGCAGATACTTATCATTCATCTTCTTAAAGAATTAAGGAAGCTCATATAAGTTACAATTGGAAATTAAACAAAATATGCATTCTCTTTTGATATTTTTATTATCACAAACTGAAATGGGAAAGAAGACTATTTGATCCCTTGGGCAAAGAAGATAATATTGGTCCTCTTTAAAAAGAGAGTCACAGGGGAAACAAGTACACAATAACGATATTTTTAAATATTTTACCCTATTAAGATACCATAATTTTTGTTTTAATTATATTTGTTACAGAGAATGCAGAGTTGGGCTTTAGAGGGATCCTGGGATTTATGCCCTTATATTCATCACTGGGTGAGCTCATATACGCGCACAAATATGTATGTATGTATGCATGTATATACGCGCGTGTGTATGTATATATGTGTGTGTGTGAATGTATGCACATATGTGTGTGTATGTGTGTATGTATGTATATATGTGTGTATGCATGCACATATGTATATATATTATATAATATTTAAGAAATTTTTCACTGAATTAGAAATAGATAACACGTGTTGAGAATCTATCTGAATTTCGTTTCATTTAGTCATTTCTTCTCTAAACATTAATAATTGTGGGTTTTTCTTAAGATAAAAAGATACGAGCGTACTACTCTGACTCCATTTATTTATATACAACATCCGGTACTTACGTATTATCGCATCCTATTGGCGACATTATATGAAACGGAGCACATAGTTGCTAATTCAGCCCATTCGACCTATGCAAAATTGGGGTTGCCAACTTGGCGAGTTATCTTGTATGTTGGCGATTGTTGCGATAATACTTAAGTACCCCAAAACCTCCTAATATGTTACCAAAAAGTTACGCCATTCGGTTAAAGTGTAATATAGGGGGGCCCTTGGCGATATCAATTTCTTTCAGTGACCAAAATCGATCGCCAAGCTACTCTATTTAGCGAAAAATGTCCGGAAGCCAGAATGAATTCGTTTTCTCACCATAATATATGTATAAAAATCGCCAAATCCAAAGAAAAATAACAAATTCCAAACTACACTTGAACCCACCATTCACTAAAACATAGATAATTAACAAGCACATAGACACTGAATTTTAAACAAACTAAGAGTACAGAAATTTTTTTAAAGGAAGCTTTATAGAAAATATAAATAATTTAATATCAATAATTATAAGTGATTTTTTCAGTTGTTTCTAAACGAAAAAATGGCATATTACTCAAGAAGTGGGCTTGTGACATCATGCCTTTGTTTAATAAAACTTTTTATTTCCAAAGAACAAATAAATAGACTAAAATAGGAACAGAATATTGATTCAGTAAATAAGAAATTATTAATTTTTTAAAACGTATTCTACGAGAATTTATATTTTTTTTATAAAATTAGTTCAAATTTCTTCAATGAATACTTTAAATCTGTTTTTATAGGAATTCTTTATTAAAATATGAACACACAAATTTTCAGGGGTTCAATATTAAAAGCAATATGTAAATTGCATGTAATTATAAACACATATATTTCATGTGGTATAAAAATTTAAAAAGAGTACATATGGATTTAAATGACATATAATATTAATTAATATTTTTTTATTCATTTAAAATTTTAAGGGAAAATATTTTATGATAAAATTTTTGTCATGAATTAAAATCGAAAACATTTTAAACAGTTTTGCTAATACCTTTTTAATTTTAAGCATTATGGATGGCTTTTTTAAAATTAATTTTTTAACTAATTAAATATTTTATAAATTAATACATTTTAGAAAATAATCTAAAGCAGAAATTTAAAAAAAAATTACTCACCACTCCTACAAAGCCTGCAGCTCCCGTCATAAAAATCGTTTTTCCATTATAAAATTCAACCACCTTATTGTGTTCATTTTGCTTTTCATTTGATTTAGACATTCTCTGAGCCTTTCAATTATTAAATGAGCGCTCAAAGTAAAAGCTAATTATCTAAATCGCTAAAGAGAAAAAAAACTCTCTGAAAGGAGAAAGGCTTCTTTTATAAATGGTTCTAATACTTCCTCTCCGTTTGAAAAAAAATCGTTAGAAGATCGACTGTATTATTAAGAAATTCGCAGTAATGGATTTCCGTGATCATTCACGCAGACTTTAAGTGAATTATGTTAATTTCTTTTTTGAAAAAATTTAAGAAGAATCACATACAGTCAGACTGGATTACAATCATGTCCATTGTCTTAGACATCTTCCATGATATGCATCGGCGGTTCTATTACTGTAATGTTTCAACAGCAGGTGGGTTCACAGCTTGGGGATAATTAAATTCAATAATAATCGCAGAGAAAGATCGCAAACGCTAGAGTAAAAAAAAAGATATTAACACAATAATGAGGATAAGTAGTGCCTCTATGTTAATAAGTTGAAAGTAGGATGAGAAAGGCGATCGATTGGGCAGATTCCAGAGCTGAAACTTTTATTTTAATCCTGGAAAAATGATTGTTTTTAAATTAAACTATCATCGAAATACAGAAAAAAAAATATTATTGAATCAAAACTGATTGATGCCACTAAGTAAGAACTTACTTTGAAAATTATGCAACAAAATTAAATGCACGAAAATAGTGGTTTATGCATGATAAACTTTTAAAAATTTAGTCTATTTATAATTTCTGCAGATCATTTAATAGTACGATAAAAAATTTATTATTTTTTAAAAAATTACTATTTCTCAGAAAAATTGTACAGAAAATGGAATAAACATTGGTTAATCTTTAAATTATCAGTAAATGTATTTAAAGTATAAAGCAGAACATAAATTGGTAAATGATAATTTTACTCAAATCTTTCTTCATGAACTGTAATTTTTACAAACGATTTTATAAAATATGTAAATTAATTGCCTGAACGGTAATGTAGAAGAATAAGTTTTTTAATCGAATTAACAATCTTTATGTAAATATATGTATAAATTTGTTATTAATAACTGGCATTTAATTTGCATATTAAATTAAAATTTATATTTCTTGTAAAAATCAATAATTATAAGTAGTACTTTATTTTTCGTAACCATAATAGTTTCCGATGATATTAATTTTGATGAAAATATAGCAGAAATGGCAACAGTTGATTAACTGAATTGTTTTATATATATTTTTATGCATTTTCTACTTTGAGACAAAATAAACTAGTATAGTGATGAAAAAAGGTATACGAAACGCTTTCGTTATAATACATGAGTGGTGGATATTTTCACATTTTTATCAAAGATTTTGATGACTTATAAAAGAATGCCGTAATATCCAGGAATTTATTTCAATTTATCCTCTAAATATTTTTTTTATTTCTAATGAGCTGAGGATTGGTGTTTTACCATTGCAGACCTATTACATTCCTGGAAGCTCTTTTTAGTGTTACACCATATAGGCGGATACCAATCACCGCAGATAATTTTGAGGTCTAGTTTCATCTCTAAGGGGCGGCACCTGAGGTTTAACGATGTGAACCTGAACTAGGATTTAATTTTGCCGAGAGCATCCAAGCCAAACAGACACTCTAGGAATCTTTTACATGTCGTATAATCATACGACATGACTAATGTCAATTTTCTGTATCAGGAAAATCTACCGACTTGAGCCGGGGTCTAACCCGCAACCTTGGGTGCAGAAGGCCTGTGACAAACCAACACCACGCCACCCAGCTGGCTATCCTCAAATATAAATTTATTTATAATTAACTTTTTTGATTTTCTAAAATTTCGAATGTAAACGAGGAGAGAACGTGGACACACACACACACACACACACACACACACACACACACACACACACACACACACACACACACACACACCACACACACACACACACACACACACACACACACACACACACACACACACACACACACACACACACACACACACACACACACGAATAAGGGGCTCTTTAGATAAAGCGCTAAAGAGGTTCTACTCTGGCAAACTTATTCTTGTTTTAGTCTGATATATTGAAATGTGGAATTATTCTGTCTGGGTCACGTGCTATGTGTTTCTTCGTTGCTATTTGTTATTTTTATTACGTAGATCTTTTTTAAGGAAGAAAAAAAAGTTTTTTAGGGGCAAAACATTTTTTCGTTTTAGTTCTTTTAAAAAAACGTAATAACGGGACCTTTTTTTTCACTGTGCTTACTTAACAGTACAATTCGAATTTCTGTTTTTTTTAAATGTTGCTGGAACCACTTCATCAATTACTTTGAAAAATACAGTTCAGAAGTATAATTTACGCTTTTTTTATTATTTGGAAGGAGAGAAAAAATACATGTGATACAGTGATGAAGTTTCTAAAGATTTGATTTCGGATAATATCGATTATTCAGTTTGCGAAAATGGCATGCGTTAGATTGCGAGGAAAGATTCGGCTGTTGATTCTGATTGGGAATACGCAAGAAGAAATGCATTATATTCGTATTAGAAGATTCCGTGCAAAAAAAAAAAAGCAGTCTGTTTGAAAAAGTGAATATTAAGAAAGATTTAGATTTTAGTAATGGTGAATACACAAATTTGAAAGGCGAATTGTAATTTTATGTCTTTTGAGATTAATTTATCAAAAGGGCCACGGAAGATACTTTCATTGAGTACTGTAAGAAATCTGTATCGCTTCATATGAGAATCAGTTTTATTCTAACCTTTTCAAATTCCTATAAAAAGGATGGATACTTACGTATTATCGCAACATTCAAGATAACTCGTAAGCAACCCCAATTTCGCATGAATCGTATGCGTGAAATGGGCAATCATGTGCTTCGTTTTATACAATGTCGCCAATAGGTTGCGATAATACGTAAGTACCAAAGGGTGCACAAAAAATATGTGTAAGAGGATTTACTTCTTTCTTGGTGGCCTGAGAATGATTATCACCCTTTGGAAGGAATAAAATTCCAGCAACAAGTAAATATTTACTTTTAGGCTGTGGTATAGTTACCAGGTGTATGCACAAGTATTTTCCAGTTTAACTAAGAGATGGTACCACGGAAAATTACGCAGCGTAATAATTTGACACGTACGTCATTTTGTTCATCTGACATTATACTATAAACACACACAAGTTGAGGGCGCCAAAAACTAGCGTCTTTGTTTTATCATTCAGTGATCCTGTCGAATTTTGTGCCTGAAAAAAAAACATCTGCGGCACGCATTGCTTTTCTTATTTAATCCAATATTTGCTGATAGAAACATGTGGTGAACACGCCGCATTGATTAGAACATGTGAGACATGGTTTCGACAATTTAAAAGTGGTGATTTCAATCTGAAAGACAGTGAACACTGTGACCGTAAAGTTGCGAAAACGAGCAATTGCAGGAGTTATTGGATTGCGACTCAACTCAAACTCAACAACAATTGGCAAAAGCATTAGATGTGTCGCAAGAAACAATCAGCAGACGCTTACCAGCAATGGGGAAGATCAATAAACAGGGTAAATGGGTCCACACGAATTCGAATGAACGTCAAATGGAAAATCGGAAAGTCATTTGTGAAATGCTGCTTCAACGCCACGAAAGAAAATCATTTTTGCATCGAATTGTGACGGATGACGAAAAATGGATTTATTTTGAAAGCTCGAAGTGGAAAAAATTGTGGCTTTCACCTGGAGAAGCCGGTTCTTTAACACCAAGATCAAATCACTTCGGTAAGAAGACCATGGTTTGTTTCTGGTGGGACCAGAGCGGTATTGTGTATTATGAATTGGAGCCCAGCGAGATCGTTAATACCAAATGCTATCGCCAACAAATGATTAATTTAAATCAAGCATTGATCGAAAGACGAAAGGAATGGACCAGAAAACCCAGCAAAGTGATTTTAATTAAATGACAATGCTCCGTCTTACATTGCAAAATCAGTGAAAAACACCTTGAAATCGCTTGAATGGGGCATTCTTCCGCACCCGCAGTACTCTTCAGACCTCGCACCATCTGACTATCCTCTTTTCGCATCAATGGGGTCCGCGTTCGCAGAGCAATATGTCAGCAAATTCGATGAAGCTGGAAAATGGCTCGAAGAATGGTTTGCCACAAAATACAAGCAATTTTTCTGACATGGTTTTCATAAATTACCTGAAAGATGGGTGAAATGTGTAAAAGCCAATGGTTAATATTTTGAATAAAAAATACTTTTCCCCTTGAAAATTACGTGCTTTCTTTACCAAAAAAAAACTGGAAAAAGCTTCTGCATACACCTGGTATTTCACAACATTAAAATTTTTCTTTATAATACGTTTAAGTCCAAAAAAATGGTCTTTTAAAAACGTTGCAATATGTGTTTTTCATTGTTTGTTGACCTATAGTGTAGAGGCCATCAAAAGAGAAAGAGAATTAGCTTTTTTACTTCATTTAAGCCAAATTTTATTTCCCCAATAGAATCTCTTCTACAAATATATTTCAAATGCTGAAAAATGTTCTAAAGGTGACTTTCATGTAAAAACAATGGTGTTTAATTTGCGTTCAAATAGCCAGGTGTTGTTGTCTATTTTCTTTGTCATGTTGTTACACCTTATGAATTTCTACCAACAGGTCAAAGGTCGATAAAGTTTTCTCGAGTATTTTGAACCATTTACCTGAAGCAATTAGATGGAAACGATCTAAGTGGGAGTGAAACAATACTCATGGATTTTTACATCACGACCATGAAGAAGTATAACACCATTATTATTCTTAGTTTTTTGACAATACATTCAACTAATTTTGGCCAGTAAATTGTCATTTACGAGAATAGAGAATATGCTTTGTATTTGCATATGTAATCAATATTTTTTCACACCTACCCGCTACCTTGGATAATTCTTGATAATGTATGACGATCTCTCTCCATAAGTGTGTGTGTTATTGACATCATCGTCTTAGCAACAAACTTTCGAATGTATTCAAAAGCATTATTATAGCACTAAAATCTTAATTTAAAAAGAATAGGAATTGAATTTAAAGCGGAATATACACTGCTGGCCACCGTAAATGCAACACCCTGAAGGAAGCACGCAAATAACATGAAATTTACAACATGCATTAGTGGAGGTAGGATATGCAAATGATAAGAATTTCAGCGCAGACACACATCACCCACGCCTGTGGCGCCACCTCAAAGCGCTATTTAAGGCTTGGAGGTTTCGACGATTTCACGTTCGGCAATTGTGTTTTTCTTATAGTTTTTTCAAAAAACGATCAGTTATGTCTCGTAGAAAACAGCGATCAGCTTTTGATCAAGTATCCCAGTTCGACAGAGGAAGGATAGTGGCCTACCGAGATTGTGGATTATCTTTCAGGGAAATCGGTAGTCGTGTTGGACGAAACCAAACAACTGTAATGCGGATATGTGACCGTTGGATGCAGGAGGGGACGACGGACCGATGTGGTCAATTGCATCCACCTCAGTGCACCACTTCACGTGAGGACAGGCAAATTGTGCGCATGGCAGTGACGGATCGCTCAGTCCCATCACGAACCATAGCACAGCACATTGAGTCTGTAACGCATCATTCAGTGTCTGCGCGTAACATTCGACGCCGTTTACAGCAGAGTGGTCTGTCCGCAAGACGTCCATTGCTTGGCCTACCCTTGACGCAGAATCACAGACATCTACGCCATCAATGGTGCGATGGAAGAAGGATGTGGGTGGCAGAATAGAATGAAGTTGTCTTTACTGATGAGTCACGCATCTGTCTGCAACACAACGATAGTCGGATTCGAGTCTGGAGACACCGTGGAGAGAGGATGCTGAACAGCTGCGTTATGCACCGCCACACTGGTCCAGCACCGGATATTATGGTATGGGGCGGTATTGGATATCACTCTCGCACTCCTCTAGTACGCATTGCCGGTACTTTAAACATCCAGCGCTACATCTCCGAGGTGTTGGAGCCAGTTGTCCTTCCTTACCTTCAGGGCTTGGTCGCAGCCATATTTCAAGAGGATAATGCGCGACCACACCTGACACGCATTGTCCAAAGCTTCTTCGTCAATCACCAGATTGAATTGCTTCCCTAGCCGGCTCTCTCTCAGGATCTTTCACCGATAGAAAACATGTGGTCCATGGTTGCTCAACGATTGACCCAAATTACACCCCCAGCTGCCACACCAGATCAACTTTGGCAACGTGTGGAAGCTGCTTGGTCTTCTGTACCCCAAGAACACATCCAAAGTCTCTTTGAATCAATGCCGAGGCGTGTGGCAGCGGTGATCTCTAACAATGGCGGCGACTCTGGCTACTGATTCTGGCAGGAACCACACTTCACAGAAGTCTATAAATTTAATCATTTGATACTTGGCCAACATGTTAAATACAAAATAAATTTTGTTGTGCTCTCTCTTGTCTTTCTTGGTGTTGCATTTACGGTGGCCAGCAGTGTATTTATCTTTTAAATCCTGTGACCTCACCCCTCAAAAAACGATTTCTGTAAAACTCATTCTTGCGAATTTCTTATGCAGGTGTAAAAGTGCAAAAACGGGAATTTCTACCTATATCCCAACCCCTTTCTCTTCGATTTCCACAAAGGCCGCTTTTAAAAGTTGTCAAATCAAAAGATGTGACCAAATGCAACAAAAATTTCTCAACATGAGCGGGAACAGTTTTCTCCCATGTTCTGCACATCACAGCTTTTGGCGAATTAGCACATTCACGCAAACCCTTCCTTAATGAAAATTAGTTAAAAATAAATTTGACTTTTTCTTTTTTGATGTAAATATGCGTACGTGTTACTTTGAAACATTACCAAAACTTCCTGTAAAAGTTTGAAATGTTAAGATCAACAGTGTAGGTTTTGCTTAAGTTCCATACAAACATACAAACATTTGAATTTAAAAACCTCTTACAATACAGTTCCTTTTTACAGTGCCAAAAGAATCATAAAGAAGTGCCTTCTGAGAACACTTCTGGTCCAAATTAAATCAAAAGAGTAATAAAAAAGTGTGGTTTAGCAAACTTCTTCATATTCCAAAATGGCCACGAAATAGAGCGGTGGCCGATTTTCAAATCACCACTGGCCACGACTGCCTATCCAAGCATCTAAACATGATAGGCATTGCCCAGAGTCCACTTTGTAAACTGCGTGACTCGAATAAAAAAAATGGACGCCATTCATTTGGCACGATGCCGTGTACTTAGCTCTGGATCCATGTGGAGCAGATATTGGGAGACCAGACACAAAATGTGTGATTTATGGACTATACTGTGGACGTGTTTCTTTTTTTTTGTTTTAGTTGTTGTTTCTTGTCATTGTTTTTTGTCAATTTGCTTGCAGTTGTCAGGTAATCTGCCATTGGAAATAAAAAAAACATTTGAATTTATACATAAGATAATATACGCTAGGTTCAAAAATCTCAGTGCTATCCTCGTATTGAAATTCCATAAGAATAATATAATACAAATTTTTGTTCAAACCTCTGTAGATAAACTAGTCGAGAAACCAGCTCGCAGTTAATGTGTAATAAGGATAGACTTTAAGTGAAGACAATAGGTTGTGACGGATCTATCCGTGACTATACTAATACCTTGGGGATTTTCTGGGGAAAAATATTTTATCTCAACCAACTTTCGCCGAGTAAGAAAGCGTAATTATGTAAATGAAGTATATTATATAAATTCTGTTTTCACGAGTTTGAGGAGTTGGCAAGTTCGAGTTCGCAAATAGTAGCAAGTGTGTTGGCGAGTTCGTTGAATATTAGGAGATTTTGGAGTTTTCCCAGGAAAAAGGATTACGGAGAGTGGATCCGACGACATTGATTAAATCCAAATAAAGATCTCCTGCAAGATTCAAGTGTAGGATCCGCTTCATAAAAGTACAGGTATCGTGAACCTTGTTTAATTAAGAAATTAGCTTATTAGTGTGCGACGCAGTTTATATTGAGCGTGTTTTGGCTATCGTAGATTCAGTTGAGGGTCCGTAGTATTATCCCCACGTTATTGAATCTCACCTCCACGCTCTACTATTTGATTATTTATCTTAATTACATTGTTACTGTGTCTGATTGATCTTTTGGTAACAATAAATTAATTAGATTGAAATCATGTCTGTTGATTATTCAGTTTCTCCCACGCACCTAGCTGGGTCTGCGGGTAGACGAGGGGTTTCAGATGTAAGCAGGAACTGACAGGCATTACAAGGTGGTTATCACATATTAAAAATATAATATCCCAAAGTTTCCTTCGAAGGTATATAATTGAGAAGAATGGAATGCTAACTCAGGTACATACTACTTCATCTGACCTTGATTCAAAATTACGATGCGTATTGCCTAAAATTTGCCAATTTGGTTCCCCGTTAAAAATTAGTAGCCAGGGGAAAAAAACTACTACAAGCAAGAAAACTCTCCACTCTATATACTGTCGACTCTCGATAACTCAAATCTTCGATAATACGAACTTCTCGCTAATTCGAAGTATATGCTCATTCCCGAGAAAAACTCTTGATATTCCGAACTAAAATAATACGTTTTGGCACACTCAATATTTCGAAGTAAAATTTGTGGCCGTCCAGAATACAACACGTGATAATTCGAAATGATCTAATGAAACTCTCGACAATTCAAACACTCACTATCATGTAGAGTCATGAAGCAAACAAGTTAGAGCTTACATGTTTTGTGTTGTATTGTCTCTTCTTGTCTCCCCTGTAACGTAGCTCCTTTCATGACCATCGGAGTTAACTCCGATAACTCTGACAGAAACTTAAATGTCACTAAACAAATTACGCAATTTCCTTCAAAAGCATGTTGATGCTGACGTTTTGCAAGCTTCATTTGTTCTGGAAAAATCTTGTGACAAAGTTAGATTGAATGCCATAAAACAAAAAACAAAAAAATTTCGTTAAAAAATTAATTATGCTCAGCATGTATTCTTTTAATAGTTGTTTTTGTACATAAATGAATTCTTTTAATACATGAATTATAGCTTCTGTTTATAATATTTATGTACTTTTTAAAAAATACTTTAAAATAATTTTATACATATGTACACAATTGTTGTTTTAGTACATAGTTTCAAATTTAAATATGTGAGAAAAAATTTCTCTTCATGTGTTTTGGAAGTTTTTTCCTATTCTCTTGATAATTCGAAGTTTTTCGTTGGTCCCTTCAACTTCGAATTATCTAGAGTCGACTGTATGACTGTATATGATTTTCCCCTCGTGTCGTATCTTATTTTTCGTTATTTGATTTGATTTTGGTATATTCCACACTCTGAAGCAGAACGAGGGCTATTGGCGATGTCTTTCGTAATTTGGAGCCGTGGTCAAGTCATTTTCGCGAGAAGGTTTCAGGTAACAATCGTTATAGAATCTGTTTCATTCATTTATTTAATATTGCTCTTTTATTCGCAATTAAGGTATCCGACTAGGTTGAAAAAGTGCTTTTTAGGTGTTGGATGTTTGGTGTTGTTTCAGCCATTAGGGAAAAAAAGAAATATAATTATTGAGAGAAGGACAAATACGTAAAACTAGAGAGTTTTTTAAGTTGTTTTTATAGCATTTACTTTATCTAATTTATAAAAATATTTTCAATGCTTTCTTTTGAAGAATGAAATTTTTACGATAATTTGTGCACGAAAAACGGGATATCTCCAAAACAAGCCAATCAAATTCAATGAAATTTATAACATATATGTTATGGGGCCCTTTAGAGTGTAACAAACCGCAGGTTTTAAAACACCTACATTTAATCACATTTTACATCCATTTTTAGCTTAGAAGATACAGTAATTTTGATTGAAAATCATTAACATCAAATGTAAATGCTAATAAAATATTTATTTCTTAAAATTTCTTTTATTCTACGGTTTGTGACACTTCAGAGGATCAAGCAGTATATCAATCAAACTAAAATTACATTTTGTGCAATTTATTTTTATTTATGGCACTTTTCTTAACTTTAAAAATTTTGCCGAAATTTCATAAAAATAATATTTTTTTTCAAAAACAAAGGGTGATACATGTTATTTATTTAATAATAAGGACTTTTTAAGCCTTTTTATGTTCTTTAAAACAATAAATTTATTCTGAAAATCAATTTTTGAAAAATTGGTCTCCGAACCTAGTCAGATACCTTAGTGATTAAGCACTTTCAATGTTCAAATCATCTATTGTAAACATTGAAAATGAATTGTAGGTGCTTATGGGAAATTTCAATGAAAAGCTTTATTTTTAGAAAAGTTTCTTTAACAAAATAGATGTTACCTAATTTTTTTTTTTTGTTAAAAAAGAGAGGTTTTGCAAGTATGAGTCTTGAAAAAAAGGAAGAAATGATAGTATACTGAACTTTTCACATTTTACTTTAATTACATCTTGAAAAATAACATGAAAATTTAATTTGAAAACAGGTTTCTTGCATTTCTCATACGTACTTGTTCATGATTCGGCGGACAAAAGGGACTGTTTATTACTCGTGGATAAACCAGGAACATTTGTTTGTAACACTTTTTCCTTGAATTTAATTATCTATTTCGCATGTATAATCCTTTCTAAGAAAAAGCTGTGTGGTTTGAGTAAATGACGTACCAAGTGTTTTTTTAAAGATACTTGTCGTCTATTTATTTCTATTCCATTGCTATTTGAGGAATAACAACAAAACTATCTATTTTAACATATATAAAATTCAATCTCAACCTTTGCTTAGTACTTAACCATATGTTGTATATATATATATGTTCCTTTTTCTAACCTATGCCTGATTGACTTATGACGCAGTGGGAATATATAAAGGGCATTCTATGTTTTGAGAGTATAATTAAACATAAATATTAGTATCTCTGCAAGCTTTAAGTTTGAACTTTGTACCTCTTTGTTAGTTCTTTATTCAGGGAATTCAAGTTTATTTTTCTCATACATCTAAATACAGATAAAACTTTTTTAAAAAAAAAAGATTTGTGCAAAATTAAGGAAGTAAAGATATAATTACATAAGGTAGCATTGTATTACCTAAATTCTTTAATTTAATAAAATATTACTTGCATTCTTTTATTATTATTACTAATATTTTTTTTGGTCTTGATTATTATTCTTTTTAACACGCTTTTATAAGCTTCACTTATACGTAACGGAATACTTGAACTTGATTTTTACCTACTTTAAAAGGTTAGGTTAATTCGAAATTTTTCACACTTGTCAAGGACTGATGACAATTCAATAATTTCATAATTTTGTTCCATTTTCTTTATAAGGATCGTCAGGAATAACGATTCCCAGGTTTGGCGATTAATTCATTATAACATTTCTACATATTGAGATTAATTCCATATACTATTTCCAGATTTGGCGACTAAAAGAAAAAAGTTACAGCTCTAAAAGCTAGAAAATGTGCGTCAGCAATTTCTTACCATTATATAAACAATTGTCTAGTTTTTGTGGAAATGGAAATAAAAAAAAAGACTCGTGCATGTGAAGAAAAATTGTTTATGTTCTGTTTGCTAAACTCAGACATGAAGTCTGTTTTTCTAAGTTCTCTTGTCGGATCAGTGGAATGAAACATCATTCACATTGCTTCATTTTACCAAAATAGCTAAGAATTGATTCAGAGGTTACTGAATTAATGTTAGTTTCAGAGAGAACATTGAGCTCTTTTTTAGGGAAAAATATCATTGCTTTAACACCTTCTTCCGCATGAAATATTTCAAACTTAGCTCTTCCAGATTTCCTTCAGTTGGTTGATCCTACGTTTTGCAAACCAGGCCGTATCGATGCACTGAGAGAATGCTAGTGGAGTAGATAAGAAAAGCCGATTCTGCTGTAAAGGCGCGGAGGCGGCGTGGAGTTGAGTTGTTTTCCTCCTGCTATGGTCTTGGTTTTCGAGTTGATGGGGGAGTTGAGTTGTTTTCACCTGCTGTTGAGTTGTTTTCCTCCTGCTGCTAAGTTGAGTTGTTTTTTAAATGTGTAAAAAAATTTTGTAGGAATGTTTAAAGTGCTCATGGCGCCACCTATTGGTTAAAATATACAATAATTATTAGATTTTAAGATGATTGAAAAAATAACGCTCAAATAAAAAAAATAATAAATCCAGATTCAAACTCACAACCCCAGAACAAAATGTCTCCATAGGACAATAGTTTTTCAGTTACGCTAACCATTGTCCTATGAAGGCATGCAGACCTGAAGAAAACTTAGGTT
>BMAO01002009.1:0-23729 GCA_019973975.1 Trichonephila clavata
TGAGAAAACTAATACAATATGAAAAATGTAATGTTCTCGAGAAAAAGTATACGACAAATCACACAAGAGGAACGCATTTCCTATGCCATGCCTTTCAAGTCCGACAAATGAGTTTGCTAACATGCAGCTAGTTTGAAGGAAAACCGGATGACATTCCTCGTGAAGGTCTAAACTCCAGAATCCTCAAATAGGACCGCACCAGATCTTCTGCGTCATCAAGAGCTTTCCGTTTTTACTCGCAAAGCTTAGGGACCATTTAGCTTGAGTTATGATTTCAGCTATAAGCAATAAGCTTTATTGTTTGAACCAAGCATTTTTTTAAAGACGCATGGATTTGAAAATTAACTTCTTTTTCATCTTTCTAGGAAATTTTTTGGAAAATATTCTTGATATCTTTTCATAATATATTGAACATTATGAACGAATTTCTACGGAAGTCTAGAAACAAAACTCATTTCAGTTTTATAGTCAACTGAAATGAGTTGTGTTGTTTCAAATAGTTTGATCATCTTTCACGCGATTTTGGTAAAAAGTTATTTATGCACGGGACTTTATAATTAAAAAAATAAAAAAAGACCTTTTCAAAAGATTAAAAATGCATTATTGATATTCATATACTTATATAATTTCATACATACAATTTTTTATTAAAACTTTGATTATTTAAATAGATTATTGGCATTATACTGATTAATAAAACTATCAAAAAGCCTTTAAAAATAGATGAAAAGTTGTTTCAACTATTCACATCTTAAACTAAATCTTTCCTGGATGTTAACAGCATTTGATTAAACACAGTAACCATTCAGCGTACACACTGGAAATAAAGAATCCCGTTTTTCTCCTGAATGTCTTTTTATTTATCGTTCCTTTCAGTTACCATGACGATGGTTATGTATGGAGGATCGGTATTCGGTTTGCTTGATAACTCTAAGTGCCGAAGGGTATCGGAAATAGTATTCTTCCTCGTCCATTAATCGAACGACACAACGACCCTCCCATTCCCTTCTGAAAAGAAAGGCTCTTTGAGTAAGCCTCAATAAAGCCCTTCACGCACTCCCAACAAACAAAAGTTCAGGTGCATTGGATCCAAATTGTATCGCTTTCTCGAAGATGCGAAGAGTACTTGTGGACGAACCAGATGAAATATCATCTGATTCGTTTTGTTTGAAGATGGGAGAATTTAGTTATTTAGAGTCAAAATTATGCAACTGTTATGTTTCATTGAAACACAAACAAAGATAAAAGAAAAAGAAAAAATATTTTTTCTTTAGGTCAATATGTAATTAAATAATTGATAAATGATAATGTAAAATAATAATAAGAAATAATTAATGTATTTTTTCTCATAAATTTTTCTACATACCCGTAATGAAGGAGCAAAAGAATTAAATAATATTTGAGAGGATAAGAGTGGAGAATAAGGAGGCCGTATTTAAAGAATAAATTCGTACTTTTCGTCACCATCGATTCTAAGCCGCACCCAAAGTTCTCAACACATTTTTTGTGAAAAAATAAAGAATATTATAAAATGTTTATACCCATATGCGATATTTACAAAATTGAAAAAAAAAATTAAAAATAGAACTAATAAGAAGCGAATAATTAATTTATTTTATCAGTACTAAAATCAAAAAATTTTACATGAATCTTCAATTGCTCTAACTACCTATATCATGTTGAAATTTCCTCATCCAAAGAATGTTTCCGCTTTCGATTCTGACCCCCCATCCATCCCGTGATTCTGAACCATGATCAAGCGATGAGGATGACACCTGAGTTGGCTTTCCGAATTTCCACACCAGGCTTCGAGCTTCGACACATGTAACATGCATCAGCCCCTCTAAATGGGAGGTCTTCAGGGACGCTGTGCTCGAACTTTTGTCACGCCAGCCTCGAATCCATGACCCTGACTTCTTATTATTAAAAGAGCGAAACTATAGATTTTTGTTTATGTATATACGTATATATATGCGTTCACATAAAAGTTTTAGAAATCGTCAAAGAGCAAAAATAAGCTCTTGTATTGTATTTTTAGTTAACTTTTCTTCCGAATCACTTAAAGATCGAAATGAAAACTGTTCCATTCAATACATACAGCTTAATAGCATGGGGCGGCTCTAGGGCCGTACAAACCAGACCTCTGTCCGGGGCGGCAAATTTTAAGGGCGGCATTTGGATCAAATTTGAAGGGAAAAAAAAATTTGAAGTGAAAACTTCTTTATCGGCGTTGGGCACTTTTTTTGAGGGGGGGGGATATTATGGTTCTCGTCACCGACATGCTCTGACAGGCGCACGTGCAGTGTGCTGTTCACCTTAGACACTTTTGGGATGGGTAAAATCTTGTGCGTTCGCGTCACCGACATGCTTATAGCAATATATCTGTAGCTATACAGCTGACGTATAGTGCTGTGTATATCTGTATAGTGCTGTGTATATCTTATAAGTGAAATTGAATGGATTTAGTGAAAAGTTCAATGTGTATATACTGTGCATTGCTCGTTACGATTTCGAGAATGGGCAATGCATATTAATGTGGTTGCCGTTTATATTTCGCCTAAAAAATCTATAAGACAGATACAGCAATTTTATTCGAAAATTTGATGATTTGTACAAAAGAAGGTTCTGAAATACTCGAAAAAAGATTTGGCTAAAAATATGATGATGCACCGATGATTTTAAGTGGAGACTTCAATATTAACTTTGCAGATGATAAAAATCTACCAATAATTGATTTTCTAATTGAAACACTTACTTTAAATATGTCCAATGATCGAAAACTCAGTACTACAAAATATAAAACGACGATCGATGCGGTTTTTACGCGATACTTAGATAAATCTGAATTAAGCATTTTCCTTTCTTACTTTAGTTACCATAAGCCTAATGTATCTTCTTTAGAACAAAATGAAATAATTGAAAGTACAAAAAGTCTAAGTATTGTTGAAATTAATGATGACAAGGATGCAAACAATTAAAATAATGTTAAAGATCAAGTACATTGAAATTTAAGTAAATACAAATACTATCCATGAATGATATGATTGTATATAAATTGTTGTATTAATTGAATTGTATTTATAATTTGTCATGATCTTGTACAACTCGTAATATATTTGAATAATAAGAGACCATTTAAACATGCATTTAGTTGTTGCTCGGAGTGTCAATAGATGTGAAAACCAGATTGATGTTGATAATTTTAATTCAAACATTATGAAATTTCTAATTTTAATACTAAAAGTTCTAAGTTTTCACTTCTATCGGCAGTCTCTATAACTGCCAATTTTTTTTTTTTTACAAAAAGTTATACATTTTCTGAAATATTATTGGATGTGAATTGGGTTTTCATTTAACGTGTGTTATTTTTTTACTTTGTATTCTGTATATTTAAAAACAGTTTTCTTTTATGCTGAAACTTGAAGGGTTCGAGGCGGGAGTATATGTTAAAAGCATGAAATTTAATGTTTACACATCTTTCACTAGTAACTTTCTCCTTATCCCGGAGTGAGGTCACAACCGGCATTTTTTTCAACCTTACGATGTCCGGTTTCAGCTATCCAAAAAGGGACAAGGGTAATAAGAAATTTTGTTAGATAGAGAGCCCCAGCAGGTGTTTTATTTTCGTCTTGAGTGTAGTTTCCATAACTTAAAACAAATTCTTGTGATCTCCACCATTAGTAGACTATTTTTCAAAGAAATTGGCCTGCTTAAACAGAGAATTCCTTCGCTTTCATTTCACTCGTTTGAAATAATAACAAGTAATTATATCCTTAATTTCGAATTATTTTGAATTTTTAGGACTTAATTATATATATTTATATAGAGAGGGGAGAGGGGGAGGCGGCATTTTCCATTTTTGTCCGGGGTGGCAAAACTGATATAGCCGGCCCTGTTAATAGCACTTCAGCATTCAACTTTCATAACAGTAAGAATTGCTCTCTGTAAAATGTAGTGCAAATTAAAGCTCTAACATTGCAGAATGAATAAATCGGGAAGTGAAGAATATATCAATTGAGATTGGCTTCACTTTTTATTGTGGTATAAAATTAATATATTTAGCCTAATAACCTATCCTAACAGTTTATAAAATTATGATACTATTTCCAAAATATTTTTTTAAGAAATCAATGATTTTTAAGCAATACGGGACATGAAAATTGAAAAAAATATCATTGTTCCTATTAATGAACAATACGTAAGAATTCTGTAACAAAAAAAGTGTAATTTTTATTTTATACGTGAATAAACATACCTTGCATGTCAAAGATTTTGTTATAAATGCATTCTCGTAAACACACAGCTTATATTTTTTCTTCCCTTTTTGACATAAATTGGTCATTTATTTTATTTTTATGTAACGATAGACATTTAAACTTCCCGGACAAAATTTGAAAGTATGCCATAGATCTAAACACTTCTCAGTTCGATCAATGCTAGTGATAAATCGGTCTATTGGATATCTATAGCTACATGTTTTGCAGCTTCTGTGATAGAGTATTGGATATTTTGTAGAAATATACATTATTTTTTGCATTTTCAGCCATATATAATATTATATTACACAGTCAAGGCTCTCTATATTAATAAAAGCATGAATGACATATATCTAATGAAAATGTGTTCTTTTGAGAATATTGATAGGACAGAAATTCTGCAGAAGGAGATTTAACTTGCTTCAAGGCTTCTTCTTTGAGACACGAGTTGTGCAAAGTGGTGAAAATCTGAATTTCTCAATATTTTCAAAATCCTTGCATTAAAACAAGTGAATGTAATTTTTAATGAAAAACAAATGAGTACACATTTATATTTCAATAAATATCAAAATGCTTTTTAAAAATTGAAGTTATAAATAAATTAAATCTTATTTCCTTAATTAAATTTTCCCATGCGTTTATAAATATTTTTTGTTTTAAACGTATAATGCTCAAGCTTACATTATATTAAACTAAAAATGTTATATTAAATAAATATATAAAAAATCGATACCAGAAATCTCATTGATTAATCGATTCTTTATTAAAGACATACTTAGAAAAAGCACAAGGACTGTTGATGGCAGACCTAATAATTTTGAACCACGGTTGATAAATGTGATAATATCACTTAAATTCAAGCATTGCGCCTTCCAAACTTCCACACCATATACTCTAAATACTTTATTTCCCTTCTCCTATAACCATTAAATTATAGGCTGAAAAGAATTTTACGTGTACGAATATTTAATTGTTTTGGGGGTAAAATATTAAACTTAAATGTAAAGTACAGTAAAATAAGTTTAAGGCGAGAACGCTTAAGGTATCTGACTACTTGCGACAACTTTTTTTTAATAAAAAAAAAGAAGATAAGGCGATTTTTTGTTGTCTTTAGATTTGCTTAGTACATTTTAAGAAAAATATGCTAAAATTAAGAACAGAAAAAGAAATTATTATTATTAAAATGAGAAAAAATGGGTAAAAATTGACAAAAAATAACATAAACGCGATCCATTCTGTAGCAAAAGTTTATAAACAGATTTTCAATTTTGATGTGTCGCTATGTTATTCATTTTTGAAGTGACCTTCAGATAAGAGATATTTTAATTTTTCTAAAAGCTAGAGAACTTTATCTTTGGTATTACATGCAATTGCTTAAAAAAACAATGGTTATATTCACATAAGGGGCTGTAAATTTTGTAATAAAACAATGATTGATAAATCTGAAGGTTAAAACACTTCTATTATACAGAACATACACAAAAATTTTGAATTAATTATTTTCAATACTTTTTTAGCAATCGTAGGTCTCATTTGAGTATTTTTAAACAACACATTTCGAGTAAAACGATTTTTATATTATGACATATTGCTTAAAGTAATGGCATTTGCTTTTACTAAAACACTTGTAGTTTTTGTTCTAGCGAACGGAAAATAATAAACGGTATTTTTATAAAGCTAATAAGATGGCCTATAAAATAAAATCATAAAAAAAAATTTGTCAAATTTTTGGCAAAATTCACAATTTTAGAGTAGTCAGATACCTCAAGACGAAATATCGGTTACCACGAAATAATACAACAGTCCCGACAAACTACAATTTATTTTTGTGCATTTTTTTCTCTTAACATTGAATGAAAATCGCTTAACACGAAAAGATTTCCTTTCAGGGAATGAACAAAATACGGGAAACACCAGCAGCACAGGCTGGATTTAAGAGGAGTGTGAAATTAAAGAGAAGTGGTTTCACATGTTTCGTAGAAAGAAGGTTAAATTGTTTTTGAAATACCTTCGGAATAGCCAATGATATTAACCAATTTTGTTTTTCTGAGCTACTTTCACCCACCATCCCCACAAACGCCACACAAAAACATCTCATCAGTTGGACCCGTTGGTGTGGTGTGGCAGTTGAGAGAGATGGTGCCAGCTCAGGTGTCGTCCTCTTCACTTGACCATGGTTTAAAATTACGAGGTCCGTCGCCAAAAGCCCTCGTGTATCTGAACAATGTGACGTTAATGTTCACTTACTCATCAGTTGGCTTTGAATATCTGGGACGAGTACATCGCAGTGTGCGCAAAAATCAGTGAGTTTGATTCGTATTTTTTTCCCTTTAAAGAAGGGTTTTTACAAGAGCGAAATGACAAAAAGCTCAGGGGAAAGCAGACTGCTATTTCACTTAAAATGAAAATAAAGCTTCTTAAGTCTGTTGATCAAAAACAGAAGACGAAAATGGAAATTTGTAAAGGTTTTGGTATTTCTAACTCTGTTTTATCAACAAAATTTAAAAAAAGAGAGCTAGTTACGTAAATGTTTGAACGTTTGTTTTAATTAAATACATGCATATTCACATATCTATGAGAATAAAATGTACTCTAATAAACTTAATTTTTGTTGAATATATGTTTTTTTCTTTACTTTTTGCAATATGCTTTTACACGAAATTCTTTTAACACGAAAAATATCCCAGTCTTCTCAGTTAAACGGTTTTCACTGTAATATGAATTGGAAACGAAAAATTACTCCAAGCTTGGAAGTTAAAACTCTTATGTAAAATACATTGGATCAAAATTGTTGCATTGTACCTATCTTTTTTTTCTAGCTATAAAAAAGGGGTTTTTCTCGAGTGTTCTTTATGTTATTGTATCATAGCAGTATTGAGTAATATAATATTACTGCATGGAATGTGTGGAGCTAGCTATATGTCTGGAATGCAGAATATTTTCATAAGTCTGGAATGTGGAGAGATTGTATTTATATAGGATTCACAACTGTTAATATATAAGACTACATATTTTCCACACTTTTTGAGACTTGTGAATATTTTCTATGTAATAAGTTTCTGCAAAGCTGTATAGATTAATATGTATTACATTAGATATTTAGAAACTTGTATATAAAACAGATGAAGGCATCTAAGAAGCATATACTAAAAATTATTTAACATAAGTATACGCGTAGTTCATGTTCCTTTTCATAAATGTATTTTATTGCAGTTGAGTTCAAATGTTAAAAAAATTGTCTCATTTAACTTCAAATAAATGTTTGTTTCGTTTCCTATGAATCTGAAAAAAGATAAGCACTGATATGCATAATGAGAAATTGATCATTCCTGCAGTATTACAATAAAATAGTTATTTATATGTAATACTTTGTGATCTTTTTATTTTCTTTTTAAACATGGTATTCTGAAATTTTGCTGTATTACTGTTTGGTTTGTTTGAAACTTGTGCAATTTTTTAAGCGTCCTCTAATGACTTAATTGATGTAAGAACATTTTTTTTTCATTATGCATTTATTTGGGAACTGAAATTATTTTAAGTCCAGCAAATAAGTTAGTTTTTATGTAAAATACTCTGTTTTTTTTATAAAAAAATTCTGAAATAAGAAAAAATTGGTTTTTAATTTTTTTGCGATTTATTATTTATCGAATCCTTTTTCCGATCTAATTACCTTGTTTTATATTTGTAATTCTCTTATGGGAGCTAACAATACCCTAATAAATTGCAAACAAATCATTGATACGAAGTTTCATCTGATTTAAAAGTTTTCGTTACTACTTGTCTTTCAATGTAGTGAAAGGACATTTGCATTCAATATAAGAGCTAAATCTCAATTTTTCTTATTTTTCATTCTTTCATTGTTGTGTGTGGTTAAGTATATAAATCTCTTCCTTATTTAACGTTTTATTTTTGAATGAAGAAACACATAATATTAGAATTTTTTGCTTCTAACTTCTTTAAAATTAAATTTATATCGAGATTAAAATTTTTAAATTGTATTTACATCAAGTAGATTGTCTTTTTGGACATTTTCGAATATGAATTTAAACTTGATATACTTGTATCTTTTGGACAGGTTATGATCTTCTAATTTTTATTCATTTAATCGATCAGTTGACTTAATTTCTCCCAATTATTATTTTACCCCCAAAGCGCCTTTTACAAGATAATTGATTACATATTGTTGCGATTTCTAATAAAAAAACGAACCTTATTCATTATATTTTTACAGTATATTCCAAGATCAGATATTCAATTAAAATAATAAATGTGTTACAAATTGAATTTTTAGTATGTTCGAAATTTATTAATTGATTGTACATCAATATTATGCACAAAGAAGGCAGCATAAATGTAATCACTTTCAAAGCTCTTGTACATTACACTTTCATGAACTTTAAACATAAAACTTCTTAAATAAATTCAATGTGACATCATTTGTAATTTTTATTGAGATAATTTGTTGCATATTTAAGGGAAAAGGAATACTAATAGAACTATTCAAAAATATTTTCGATTGACAAATTGTTTATTAACATCCTATTTTGAAGCTATTCTGGGGGTACTTTGGTGACATACCTCATTATTCTGAATCCTGATTAAGTGACGAGAGCGACATGCGATCAGGGCCCACTCTAGACTCCCACTCCACGCCAACGAGCATGAACCCCAATATTGGAAAGGGACCTTCATGGGATGAAACCCACGAGTTGACAAAAATACTGTCGGTAAAAAAAGTGTGAGTACAACTATACTCCTACCTAAGTCACAAAATTTTCTCTGAGGAATTTGTAATTATAATAAAATATTTAAATAACATTAAGACCTTAAGACCATAAATAACTGAAAAAGCTTTAGAAAAATATAGATTGAATCAATACTAAAATATAATATTGTTCTATGAAAGATGACTGTTGATCGTGCTATCTAAAACAATTCCCACTTTTTAATAACACATAACAACTTTATTTTACATCTACTAAATATAAACTACCTCACAGCTCATGCGAAATCACAAACATTACTCTTGGACTCTATCTTACACGCTCTTCTCTCTCCTGTCATACTTTTCACTTCCATGCTCAATGGCGATGCAGTTGCACAACACTGCTTTTGAATCAGCTCTATCTATTTCCTGAGCAATGACAAACAATATTCATTAGTTTTTACCTTCCAAAGCTTCCAAATTTGAACAACAAATTTCTGATAAATTGTATAAAAACATTCAATTGAACCAGAAACAAATAAAAGGGAATTTTTTTAATTATTTTAAAATGACGAATTATTATTGTGTAGTTGTCCTCTGTTTCTATCGTCCTCTTTTGAAGTGCACTTGAGTTGAGTTAAAAGGAAAGTCTGGAGGGGACAAAATAAAAATAAATTGTCTGTATGATTTCAGGAAGTGTATGAAATGCCATCTCGCGTCGCCTTAGAAATAGATCCCTTTCTCCGAAAAACACTCTCATTTGGCTGATTCCCTTCATCAATCGATTCCAAACTGCTCCGTGGTCATTTGTGTTGACAGATTGATCAGGTGAAATACAATACATGTCTATTGAATCAAGTGATTCGCATCTCTTAAACTTTTGATTTTCGAAATGGAATTCTTGCCTGGAGATCATCATCCAAGCAATTCACCTTGAGACTTGGAGTGTGAGGTGATCGGAATTCTGCTCTCTGTCTTTCTAATTCACGAATCGTATTGATAATAGGTGGAATTCACCTTCTTCCACGATTGAATCTAAAAACAACATGCCCCTCCCCCCAGCTCTATCGATACATTTAATACAAGCCCTACTCTCTCTCTCTCTCTCTCTCTCTGCATTGTTTTTGTCCTGACTTCAAAAAAAAAAAAACGTAGTGGCCGCGGTAGCCGAGTGGTTGGGCATCGGATCGTGGCTAGCATGTCATGAGTTCGATCCTGATAAGCTTTAATGCTAAATCCAAAGTACTAATTAATCTATATTTTTGACCATTTACCAAAACCATTTGTAGTTATTTTAAACAATTGCTAATTGCCTATCTCTCTCATCACACATATTAATTTGTTATACAGGAACAATAAACGAATAGTTTTGAGCGAATACAGTTAATTTCATTTAATATTTAGTTAATTAATCAAACAGAAGAACGTAGAATAATTTGCCAATATTATTCAAATCTACGTACTGGAACACTTTTCCACCAATATTTACAATTATTTCAACATTATATTTGTATCGTACTTATAAAATGTGTGCACTATAATATTTTGAAATTTGTCGAGTAAGCTTAATAACCTATAATCAATAGGATTTCACTGAAAAATGACTTAAATAAATTAAATATTTGACTTATTTAAGATTTTGAGAGGCACATTTAAACGTTTCTTGCAGTCTGGTATAGAATAAAATTTAGTTATTGAAATATTCTTAACATATACAATTTATAAATGTACTTTCTTCCTAATCTCTTAAACATAATTGTAAAATACCAATCGCAAATCATTTTACTGTTTTATTTTATTAATATTTAAACTTGTGTGTTTTGTAAAATATTTTTCCTGTTTGAAAATTTACTGCTTCAAGAATATTCATAATACACCTATGAAACATTTCTTGTGATATTTTATTCATTATTGATATTAATAAAATCTTCCATGCTTAGAGGTATCTAATAATCTGAAAACAGTTTTGTACTTTAAAAAAACATATTTAACAAGCATCGGGCATTCAATTCTAATTTTCAAAACAAATCCCTTATAAAGAAAATAATATTTTACAGCATTGAATACATTTTAACTACTGTTGTATATAAGTGGCTATTATACACTGTATATAACTGCCTTTTGTCACTATATGTTATAATGTGAGTAAGTTTCTAAATTCAACTGCAAAAGTCTTTTCCTTCATCCATGGAATAGGTGAATGTACTACCGTTGCTAGAATAATTCTTGAAGATGTCAATTTAAACCAATGAAGGAGACCAATGCTTTTAAAATCCTGTTTATGCTTTACATTTGTATACATTGCAAGTAATTTTTTTCCTTAATTTTCCATGAATAATTTCAGTAAAGTAGGGGTGAAATTTCACAAAACAGGTTATATTTTCATCTTAGTCCAGATTTCTTTAGTGCAAGAGTGTCGGTCTATATTCATCTTGAAGAAACTCACAATTGATGTAACATCTTATGTGATATTTTAAATAATAATCATAATCTCTCTATAACATTCACATACGAATTGCTGGTTAATTCTTTTAAAGTAAATACTTAGTAATAATACGAAAATCAGCTTCAAAAAGCATAAGGATATATTTTTTAAAAAACTAATTTTGTGTAGTAATTTTGTAATCAAAAAAATAAAAGTAGTTGTGGGTGGGTGGAGAAGGGGGGTGGGGTGATTTTTATTTACAGAATTATTTTTTACTTTAAAAGGACAAGATTGCGGGAATTACAGTCAGACCACTTTTTAGCGAATTCGTCGGGATCGAGCATTTTGTTCGTTAATGCGGGGTTATTCGTCATATCAGGTTCGAACAAAAAAATACTAATTTCCTGCACTTATCTTTTGGAAACTTTGTTGGCAACTCCACAAAAAATATCCATAGTTAGGAATTACACAAATTTTATTCAACAGTTGAAAATACTGTTAGTGAATTATTACGCACCAGTTCATTGGAAATTTTAAAATACTGCCTAATAGATGTTTGAAAATCTTTGATTCCTGACTCGAAATAGTTCTTTTTCAACTGTATACAGAGAAGAAAATACTGCATCATTCACATCCTGCTGCATAAGAGAGAGGTATGTTTCTACAGTTTCCAAACAATATAAAACAGAAAATGTACAAGTTTTGATAGGAGTTTCATTATCAATTCGCTATTTTACGCTCTGACAAACCAACAATATCCACTACTTCAATAGCACAGATAGACAGTTCATCGCCAAAAGTATCATAATCCCTCTGCTTTGTGGATCGGTATTTCCTGTCCTACTCAAGACTCACACGATGGGTTACACTGATGATTCACCTGCAACTGTAAAGTCTGATAATGGTCTTCAAACCTTACCATCGAAATTTGCGGCTCACAAGAAAAATATTTTTCTGTTCCAGACTAAAAAGAAAATATGTCATTTGAAAAAAAAATCCAATTTTTCAAATACAAACTAATAAAAAAATTTTAAGCTGCTAAAACAATTCGTCAATTCGGGGTTTATCATTCGTTAAAGGGAGGGATTTGCCTTCATTTTAATCGGGAGAAAAGAAAAAGTCGTTAAATCACGAAATTCGTTAAATACGGGTTCTTTAACTCGGGGTCCAATTGTATATTGAATCAGCTAAGAAGTAACCCTCACTACAAAAACAACAAGGGGAAAAAATAAATTTTAAATTAAAGTTTTTCATGCTAAACGGTATAATTAATTTTATACCATACTTTTAAAGAAACAAATTTAATTTCCCGTTTTATTTTATTTTTATATCGATTACGTAGAAATGTTTTCTCTTTTTAAAATCTATATGTAATTTATTGTTCCCCAAATATATCTTCGCTGAAACGTTTCGCTCAATCCATTCGTTTCCACATTGTTGCACAAAAGGAAAGATTTTCCCTCTGTATCATTCAGTTTTCTATTCTAATGAATGTCCCAATCCACGCGAGCAGGAGCATTCTTTTTCTCTTCCGCCAACAAATGCACTTTTAAAAGCGCGTCAGGGGGAGTATTCAGACGATTCCGAAACAAATTCTACCCTAAATAGGTTCGTTTCCCGTCAGCTCCCTCCCCTGAGAGGGATGGCCAAGCAATGTCGTTACGGGGACTGAGATTTCAAAGTTATTTAGGAACACCAGAGGGGTTTGGATGAATAAATCAGCCAAGTAGAAATTCCCAAGTATTTGTCGCCGAATTAGGGATTTGTTTAGAGTTTGGCTGGAATGTTTCCTTTCGGACTATAGTCGTCCATCGGAATCGGGTTGTGTCCAGATTTTAACCTGGAAATTGTCCTTGAATTCGTGTCGTTTTAGTCCCACCTGAGTTAACTACAAGAGAGAATAAAGAGTTGTAGAGAGTGGACAGTTGTGTATAATTGTTTGCATGTTTAAATTACCGTTAAGTTGGGATGTGTGTGAGGTGAATTTATTGTGAATTTCTCTTGAGAGAAAATATTTATTTTGCGACTGTTTCGAAATTATTTGGTGCGGAAAATTAAATAATAGTTAAGACAAACTGATGTGAAATACAGAGTGTTCCATAATTCCTTTCCTTACTTGTGATTAATTTCAATCTATATAATTCTATTAAGCGTTTTCGTAGCAATGAATGTGGTTATTTTGTTGTGTGATAACAAATATTCTATAAAACAATTAGTAAACAGAAATTTTGATCTTAAATAAGAGAGAGGGAGACAGGATTGAGAAAAAGAGAGGATGAAGAAAACTTTGTAATTAGTATTAAATATAGTATTACCTAATTTTAAATAAATTGCTTTAAATTATGCTTTTTTAAAAATAGATAATAAGTAATTCATTTACATCTGAAAATGACATTATTGATAATTTTCTGATTTAATTGGGAAATTCCATTTTTATTGTAGAAAATTTTTAAAAGTGTGAAATTTCCTATCTTTTAAAAAAGGGGATTCACCCGAGGTCTAATAGTTGGAATTGTAAGATCAAGGAATGAAATGCGAATTGTTGAATCGGAAGAGGAAATGTTAGTAATGACGGAGATCTCAAAGATTTGTATAATTCTGCTTTTATTAGTTACTACTATCAATGTCTAATATATTTCTGGTTTCAACATATCAAATAAGAACAGAATTAGATTTTTTTTTATTGCTACATTTTATGAATCAAGTTTCACCAAGAATTGTATAAATGGCGACGACCTGTACAAATATCGCGACTAAAAATCACAATGTCCTAAATTTGTTATGACTACTTATATAAGTTATTTCTATTACAATTGGTCTATAATAAATGCGTAGTTTAATTTGCATTAATGTAAGACATTATTGTTTTAACAATAGTCAAATGAGTTTATGGCTCAAATTTTCCATTTATTTTACACTTATAAGAATTTTTCAACTATATTTTCTCGTTATGTTTAAACCTTCTACGGGTGATTCTTCTGTTAATTGTTGGACCTGATCACATTTTCAAATTAAAGCAACAAAACATGTTTTTACGATCCCTGAGTAATGATTTGTATATGTTTGAGATTTATATATGTTACATCTTAGCCTTAAGCCTAATATTTTGCTAATTGCTGTATTACATTTTCTTGTACTGTTTTGATATTTTCTTGCTTATATCCTCTCTTTTCTCTCCTCTTTCCGTCGAGATGCGACAGCCGGTTGAAAGACGGGCTTGGTTGTCAGAGATGTGACGTCATTCTCTCTTCGCTCTCCTAAAGCGAAACAGAGACTAAATCGACTGGAACAGTGGTTTCCCACTCACCCCTCCACCAGCGTTGTTGCGCTGCACTCAATGTGGACTGCTTTCTATTTTTATGTAACTTCAACAAATTATTCTTTTTTTCAACTTTTATGATGAGTAGATAATAGAGATTTCTCTAAGGTTCCACGTAAATGTATCACCGTTAAATTTTTTATCTCGCTATTTGTCGTGGTTTGAAGGAAAAACGCATACAATTTCTTAAATATTTTTTATATCTAATACAAGATTTTTTTTTTTTTTTTTGCTTATAAAAGCGAAGAATACAGAAAAGGTTTGTTTTTTTTTGTGTTTCTGTTATGTTCTGTGTGCAATTTATTTCGAATACTTTAATAAATTTTCCCAAAACCATGTGACAGAAATTACATCCCTCTATAGCTATTTCACTTCTTAAGTTTGACGAAAATGTTTTTACTATATGTTTATTTTATGCTACTTTTGTTGAGAAATTTACAAGAGACACATCAAAGATTACTTGGGCCTGTTTGAAGCCTGTTGGCTGTCAGAAGATGACCTCGATGACGAAGAGTACCGCCAAGCATATGAAAATAAAACAATAATAATTGTTTCTTTAATTATCATCAGAAATAAAAATGGTACAAAAATATATATTATTTTTTCATTTATCTTGTGCAGAGCTTAACATGTAAAATTGCTTGATATGGATATTTCCACCACATACTGTTTTTCAATTATTTTATAATATATATCTATACTATATATATAGGATTCTTTTATCCATTGACGCGGAATTTGAGGCCATTCTATCTAAGAAGAAATACGGTGATCTTTGGATTCTCTCCGATATCCGTAGTTCATTTCAACACCTTTACAAATGATTTATTGTTGGCGACAAAACCAGTGTCTCCATCTTACACAAACTGAAACATATATCGCTACACCATGATATTCATTTTCCATGGATCCCATCTCACGTCGAACTTTATGGCAATGAAATGGCGGACAAACTAGCAAAGGAGGGCTGTAATCTTCCAACTCCCTCTACATCCGCCCTTACCTATCTATAGAACTGTACTCGTTAAAAAAAATCTCAAAATTTGGTGCGATGAAGGGCGCCCTCCTACTCATAATTGGTATGCGGGTACAAGAGCCGGACTGGCCCTAGCCCTAAAGTGTGACAGATGCTCCCAGACTACTCTTTCTCGTCTTGCTAATGGTCAGATCAAGTGCCTTTCAATCTCAGCGAACACGAAGATTTCCATCTGTGCAAAGTGTCAAGATCACCAGGTTTCCCCGGAGCACATAATGCGTTGTATGGATCTCACAAGCAAAGATATCTACACGGATCCTCTTCTTGTGTTGGACTTTTTGAGAGTCAACGATTTAATTGATCGTCAGACCCTGGAGAATTAGCAACAACAACTGGAAATTTTAAATATTGTTCCTTTAATCTAGAGCTTGAATTATACCACGTCGATTTATTTCACAAAAAAAGAAAAAAAATCCTGCAAAGAAGGGTTAAATTATATTTATAAATGACGGCAATAAAATAAAATGAAAGGAACACTACTTTCGATGTTTTCAATTATTAACTAATATTTATTAAAATACTACTCTTACTATCTGAATCGCTGTAAATTTCCTAATCTGCTCTGGATGGGTAAGTTGCGTCAATTGAATAGATACCATAATGTAAAGTTCCAGAACAATATGATAGTTTTTTTTTTTCAAAAATGTTCCTTTTGATTTAAAGACAGTTTGAATAAATCATAATCGAATGTAGCAACTTTTGAAAAAAGAAAAGTTATCTTCTGATTCAACTAGTGTAAAAATTGAAAAAAGCGTCCGAGGTCGAATATTACAGATAATATTCATATAAAAATTGAAAAATCTAGTTTTTTTTACCGATTTTTGTGAATGTGAACCTCTTAAAGGGAAATGGATTTTACATTACAGATAAAAAAAAATATCTATGATTATTAGGCTTCAACCATATAACCAATAAAATTTTCCGAATGATTTACGCTTTAATAATTCTTGCTTTTCATTTTACTATAATTATGACTGTAAACTAAAAGAAAAAAGTAAGGCGTTTCTTATGAAATATATCTATATATATAAAGGAGAAAAGCGACTCACTCACTGACTGACTGACTAATCACGATATCTCTGGAACTATTTAACCTACAGACTTGAAATTTGGTAGATATGCTCCTTTCATAGAGTAGACATCAGCTAAGAACGGATTTTCCTAAATTCGAAACGTAAGGGGCGTTATAAATAGTTGTTTCCATGTTTAAACTACTCAATGTACAATTTTGAAATTGGGTAAGCAAATTCCTTTCATACAGTAGAGATCCTCTACAAAATGAGTTTGGTGAAAATCGACCCCCAAGTGGCGTTCCAGGGGCTTAGGGGGCGTTATAGATAATTATTTCCATTTTTAAACTATTTGACGCACTGTCTTTAAATTTGATATATAAATAGATTCCTTTCGTAGAATAATGATCCGTTACAAAACGGGTTTTGTGAAGACAGACTTCTAAGTGGCGTTGCGGGGGATTAAGGGGCGTAATAGATAAATATATCCGTTTTTAAACTACTTCACCTACCTGCTTGAAAATTGGTAGGTAAGTTTCTTTCATGGAGTAAATATCCGCTACAAAATGGGTTTTGGGAAAATTGATCCCCAAGGAGTGGTGCGGGGGAGGGGGTTTAAGGGGCGTTATAAATTCCGATTTTTAAGCTATTAGACGTACAGTCTTGAAACTTAGTAAGCAGATTCCTCTCATTAGGGTAGAGATCCGCTACAAAATGAGTTTGGTGAAAATCGACCCCCAAGTGACGTTGTGGGTCTTAAGGGGCGTTATAGATAATTATTTCCATTTTTAAACTATTAGACGCACAGTCTTTATATTTGATAAATAGATTTCTTTCATAGAGTAGAGATCAGCTATAAGAAGGTTTTGTGAAAACAGACCTCTAAGTGGCGTTGTGGGGGATTAAGTGGCGTAATAGATAAATATTTTCGTTTTTAAACTACTTCACCTTCCTGCTTGAAAATTGGTAGATAAATTTCTTTCATGGAGTAAATATCCGCTACAAAACGGGTTTGGGGAAAATTGACCCCTAAGGGGTGTTGATTGACCCCTAAGGGCAGATATAAATAATTATTTCTATTTTTAAACTATTAGACGCACAGTCTTGAAATTTGGTAAGCAGATTCCTCTCATAGGATAGAGATACACTACAAAAAAATTTTATGAAAATCAACCGCTAGGTGGCGTTGCGGGGGTTCAAGGGGCGTTATTGATAAATTTTTTTGCATTTTTAATTTATTGGACGCGCAGTCTTCAAATTTTGCTAAGCAGATTCCTTTCATAGAGCGCAATTCCCCTACAAAATGGGTTTTATGAAAACACCCTGAAGTGGCGTTGCGGGGACTCAAGTGGCGTTATAGATAATTATCCCCATTTTTAAACTATTAGACGTACAGTCTTGAAATTTGATAAGCAGATTCCTTTCGTAAAGTAGAGAACCGCTACAAAATGGGTTTCGCGAATATCAACTACCAAGTTTAATTTCGGGAGATTAAGAGGCGTAATCGATAAATATTTCCATTTTTAAACTATTTGATCATCCTGCTTGAAAATTGGTAGGCGTGTTCCTTTCATGGAATAGAGCTCCTCTAACAAATTGACCCCCAAGGATGGTTGCGAGGGGTCAAGAGGAATTACAGAAAAAAAATTCCTGTTTTTAATTGTTAGACCCATATACTTGAAATTTGTTAAGCATGTTTCTTTTGTTGAATAGGGATCCACTAAGAATACATTTTAAGCAAATCAAGTTCTGGGGGTGCAGGGGGTTACTGGGAGGTATTGACAAAAAAAAATCCTTTTTTCGCGCTACAAGGACTATAATAATGAAATTTGGTTTGCATTTTTCTTTTGTCGAATTGAAATCTGCTAAGAGCGGTTATTTTGAAAAACGGCTCTCAACGGGATTGATAGTAAAACTTTTGTTTTTTTCTGTTAGATTTAGACTTGAAGTTTGGCTTGCATGTTCAATTTACGGAGTAGAGATCCCCCGGAAATTGGTTTTGCGGGAATTCACTTGGTTTTTGGGTTACGAAAGAGTAAACATCATTCTATACTTCAATTTTAGAGATTTTTAGAAAATACAAATTAGATGAGTTCTGCCCTTTTTTTTTGTCAACAGGCGACAGTTAAAGGTGTATGTATATTTTTCAATACAATCGAATTCTTAATGCTAGGACTTAGATATGAATAATTTATACATATATATAGTCAGTAAAAATTTATAAAACATCATGAAATACCCAGCGAAGCGGGCGGGTAACGGCTAGTATACATATATTCGGAGAAGCATCCAGTCGGCCTATGATGCGCAACTTTATTTTTCTAAAATTGTAACAGCATTGAATGCGTTGGTTATTTTTTTTCCTCCTGTGGTTATTGATATCAAACGAATTCTAAGATGTCACATTAATGATAGAATTATTTGGAAAACGCTGGGAGGGATGAAGAAATCTTGAATTCAAAGGCATTCTTAACTGTATATTAAATTTATCTTAATAATAAAATGAATGTAGAAGTCCACAATTTATGCTTAAAATGTTGTTTCAGTGGCTTTTTTTTCAGCCACTTTTGTCACTTGCTTGGGCAATATAATTTCTTACGAAAGATGGCAGCACGAGTCGCACCTTTTATTATCAGCATACAGTAACGAAATATTCTGGATAATAGTTAGAGATTTAAAAGAAAATATCTGCAGAATGATAGCTATTATTTGAAGACATATGTCCAAATTATTTTTTTCTGTTTTTTCCCCCCTTTTTTAATTGCAATGAATTAATTGAAATCTGCATATATACATATTGACATTTTTAGATATACATCTTTATATAGTATGAGGAAAATATTTAAGAGAATCTCAATTAACACCACTTGTTTTTAATTTATTGAAATAAAGGAACATTTTCCACATGCAATATTTCAGAAAAGCCATCTTCTTGCAAAATCCTTTTAAGAATAAATAATGCTAATATTTTCAATGTTATCCAGAATTGTTATCTAAATTTGTTCAAATTCTATGTTTTTGTTGAAAACTTCATAATTGAAACTCGGAAATTAACCTACTAACCTGCAAAAAGAAGAAAAAAGAACCATTTTGGCAAATTCTACTTGATGTCATTTTCATTAATTTTCTGTCTAAAGATCTTGAAATATCTTTGTTTTCAATTAATACTTTTGGATACGACTAATTTAAATCTGAATTAAGTATTACTGGCAAAAAAAAATTTAGATAATGTTTATAATTATACTGATAAAAATTGTGACTTCTCAGCGAACCCCATTCCACATACACACTCAGAAGAATTATATCTTAAAATAATATTTAAAGTAGATCAGCATTTTGTAGGTACTTAATAAGTACAAAGATACTTATATGTTATAATACTTACACATTGTGGCGGTATCAAAAGTAAGCCAGTAACAGCCTCCGGACAGGAGTGATCACTTTTGTCTAGTGGTCATGTTACTGGCCTACGAATCCAAAGGTCGAGAGTTCAAACCTCCGATACACATTTATAATTTTTATTGTGACAGTGGACGACAGTTTGAAGATCGCTGGTTTATTTGTTTCTTGAGGCAAAGTTGTAATTGTGTGTGTGTGTGTGTGTGTGGTGTGTGTGTGTGTGTGTGTGTGTGTGTGTGTGTGGTGTGTGGTGTGTGTGTGTGTGTGTTGTGTTTTTTAATAAATCGGCACATAAAAAATCATTTATTCAGCAGTTCATTTCAGATTTGTCCATGGAGTTTGTGTTTGCATTTCAAGATATAATTCTTTTTAAAACGAAACGTACTTTACCTTTTTCAGCAATGCTTAGCTAAAATGATTTGACTTATCTCTTTCGGATAATTTTCAACTTCAGATAATGTTAATGCTGTAATTTATTTTTCAGCTTATGCCATCGTAATGTTAATCATAGTTCAGAATTTTTCACTGGCGTAGCTAGTTTTGATTGGGCAATGTGTCAGAATTCGTTGGGGGGGGGGGGGTCTCTGTATGGGAAATTAACAAAAATAATCGCATTAATAAAACATATTTGAAAGTGCAAAATATTACTCATGTTGGGGTCCCTGTGCCTTGGGGCTCCGTATAATTGATACAGCAGATATGGCGGCAGCTACATCCTTGGATTTTTTGTATTACTTCAGTGTTAACGTTTTAATTTCTTTTTCGGTTTAATACTGGGCTAAATTGGTTAGAGTTATCGCTTTGAAATTGTTTTAAATGTAATCTAAGGTGAGCTATGTGATTCTTCTTCAATTTTAGTTTTCTTGTGTACATTGTTTGGAATCCTGTTTTGGCAATAATCAGTAATCCTGAACTAAATTGATTCATTATATATTTTTGATTTTTGTCAATGCTACGCCTTTTTTTTTGCATTTTCATTACTTTTTTCTTCCTGTGATAATAAGTCTGTCTTTTATATCTCAACGTAAGTTTTTCTTACAGATGTTTTGTTCGTGAGGATATAGTACCTGTAGTTTGTGTATTACTGTGGATATAACATATATAAGTGTTAATAAAAAAACGTTTAGTATCTTGATTTTTGCTTACATGAACAGTTTTTCTTCTTAATGCAAAATGCATATTTATTTTTCTACGTCAAAAGTATGAGAGACGAAACATTGATCTTATTTTTTTATAGAAAATGATTGAGTGATTCGAATAGATCTAAGGAACCTAGGAGCTTCCATTAGCCAGGATAAGAATTGATGTTATTATTAACTTTTTCTTAGAATTTTAATTTTTTTCCAATAATTATTGACGTAATTGGGACTAATTGCCACAGTTCCCGCTAGAATATTAAAATTTTATTCTTGTTTACAAACACTTATGTTTGGTGACCACTTACAATTCCATTTTTTTCCTTCGGAATATTACCAACATTCGAAATTCTGGTAACTTCTTGTGGCGGTATCTAAAGTAAGCCAGTAACAGCCTCCGGACAGAAGTGATCCCTTTTGTCTAGTGGTATGTTACGTGCTTACGAACCCATAGGTCGCGGGTTCTAATCTTCCACATTGGTGACCTTCGCTGAAAAGAAAAACCTTCTGATGTGTTATAGCGCCTCTACCCGCAAGCAAAGTCGTCGGACTCACTCCACACAGCAAAGTTGTCATACCCTCTCCACGCAGCAAAGTCGTCGGACCCACTCCACGCAGTAAAGTCGTCAGATTCACTTGACGCAATAGTAACAACTCCCATGCTCGCCATAACAACAAAATATCTCGTTCGTTCACCTATCCACCGACTCACTGATGGGAGAGTACTGTGGTGGTATCTAAAGTAAGCCAGTAGCAGCCGCCGGACGGGAGTGATCTCTTTTGTTTAGTGAGGCACTAGAAAGGAAATGTAGAGGTGGGAGCTAGCATTAAAGGATGTTTTCAACGGAGTTAAAGGATTAAGTATGTCAGAAAATTGCTAATCATACCAAAATTCTTATTACACTGGCTTGAATATTCTTCATGAACCTGTGGCATATAGTTCCATGGCTTCGTGTGCAATACATGAAACCTACCATCAACGCCATGTCCAACAGAAATTGTGGCTTTTCAGACAAGATTATGTTCTTCCATTCATTGACTATCCAATTTCTGCCCTCTGTGCCTCCATTTTCTTCAGTTTTGCAGTGAATTCGGAATAGATTTTGTTGGTTGGCAATTGTTAGAATAACTCCTTTTAAGACCTGGCTTGTAGAAGCGTAAAGGTATAATTTTCAGTGATCCTGAACTATACATTGTATTGAAATTTGTTGCGTTGTAGATTTTAATATATTGTACAGGATGCGTATAAGGCGCTTCGACAAGCGATTTTTAGTAACGTTCTATTATCCGCTCGAGAGTTTTTGGATTAGTGTCGATTCTTTCAAGACTCAAGAATGTTGCACGGGTAAAAACACAGATCAGTGACTTTGGAAATAATGGAACTTCCTTTCTGGCGCCTAAAACCATGCCACTTTCCAAATTTCTCAAATTAATCGGATATTTTCAACCTGAACAGTGAATTAATAACGGTACGATGTTCTTACGGTCAAGAGAAAGATTTATATCAGCAAATCCGGAGTGTGTATCATGTCAACACACTTGCTGAACGGACGAGTCGAAGTTTGTGTGAGGGGTGTTCCAAAATCTTTCGGCAACTGAGTCTGTGTGTTACGTTTATAAGCATTTCATAATGCATTTCTATAAAAACTTTCTTTTACCGTATAACCCTTATTTCTGTAACTACATCTGTGGTTCTATCCTTAGATTTTTTATGCAGTTTTTCTTTTATTTCTTGATTACTATTTTACTTAGTCAAAGAAGTAATAAAATGAGAAAGCTTCCAAATTTTAAACTTTAATTTAAATAAAAGTTTCTCTGGGGATGGCTGAAAAAAGGATGTTATTAGCGGCGAACATCATTATTTGACCTACGAGTGAATAACGAAGTCAACGCGTGAGCCGGAGGTTGACTTTTTAAGACTTTACATTATATTGTATATGATCTTATATAAATCCAATTCATAGATTCATTATTCAACGCAACGTATCTTTGATGAAATCAGGGAATTTTGTGATTATGAAGCTTGCAACTTAAGCTAATGGCCGTTTCTTCTTTACTTTTTTTGGAGATATTTTGAATGATAAGTTACTGTACTTCAACAGAAGTCTCTATAATCTAGAATGTAATTTATTAACTATAGTAAATTTTATATTCACTTTGTGATCAGTAATAATGAAAAGGCCTTTTAATCGTAGTTAAAAGCCATGTGCAATCTTACAGCAAGGATAAACAGGGGGATCACAAAAGATGTACCCGGTTTTAAAACCATATTATCGGAACTACTACGCATATCACAATAAGTGATACATGAATGTAAAGAGAAATACACCAAGTTTTTCTCAGTTACAAATATTCGATGTGTGACCCTTTTGTTGAATGGCATACGTCCAATCTGTAACCCAGTTCGTTCAATACATTTTGTAGCATCACTTTATCAATGGTT
>BMAO01002010.1:0-53417 GCA_019973975.1 Trichonephila clavata
TTAGACGCACTTACCAAATGGTGAAAGGAATAACAAAATAAACGACATCAAATAATTTGTTGAAAATTTGATCCTTAGAAAGGCAATGTGAAGTAAAATATTAGATTACTTTCCTAAAACTCAATAAAGGTTTTGCTTTTCCAAAAACTTGAAAACTTTGTATTAAATTTCATTAAGTTCTTGTCTTTCTTTCATTGATTTTTATTAAATACATACTTATATACATATCTATGCAAATAAATGTAATCTAACCAATTTAATTTTGTTAAATATGTAATATTTTTTCACAATATCCTTTAACACGCAAAAATATTTCAGTTTCATGTTAAGAGATTTTCACTGAACACCTCGGAAAAAATTGTAATTCTGCGTTGTTTTTCCCTTTTTTTCTTCTTTTTTAATTTCAAAAATCCTTTTGTGTGATATCTGAAGTATCTCTAAATAAAACAGGTAGCAAATAAATGTGATATATCAATTCTACTTATCATGAAAGCATATATAAGTAACAAATCATTTTAAAATTCAAACAAAGTGATGCCATAATTTACATATATATTCATATATTCATCCATTAAAATCGAAGAAATATGCATATAATAATAAAAAATACCTAAAATTCTCTCCGTGTATCATTTTTATTCAAAATATAATGAAATGCCACCAAATGTTATAAAAAAAAATTATAAATGTTTACAGGCAACAAAAGATTCATCAAACCATCAAATTAAGTTGAAATATGTTGATGCAAGTTCTAAAAACTCTTTCTTAGCTCGTGCAAAACACTTTTTTATATTTATAATTAAATTAAATTTCATCGCCATTCTCAAGCTCTGGAGATAAAGAAAAAAGATGTAGACTAATTAGTAGTACAAAAACATGAAAATTGATGTCTTTTTAATTAGACTAATTAGAGCAAGCATGTTTTTTACGTCCTAAATGAGCTTGATAAATATACTTGTAATATTACTTACTGTGTGTGTTAATTTTGTTTTGTTTCGCTTAATTGCTTTGTTACATTTCAGCAAGCAAGTCGGGTATCAACTGTAAGGATTATTTGTGAGAAATGGAATGATCAATTAATTAATCATTAATGTTTCTTAGAACTTAAGAAACAAATATTATTACATTTGTGTGTGTGTGTGTGTGTGTGTGTGTGTGTGTGTGTGTGTGTGTGTGTGTGTGTGTGGTGTGTGTGTGTGGTGTGGTGTGTGTGTGTGTGTGTGTGTGTGGTGTGTGTGTGTGTGTGTGTGTGTGTGTGTGTGTGGTGGTGTGTGTGTTGTGTGTGTGTGTGTGTGTGTGTGTGAAAAGTTTTTTTAATGGATCTTTTTAAAAAATCTTATCGAAAACACTCATTTATTGTGATAATTTTTAGCAATTAATTTTGAAAATCCTTGAACAGATACGAGGAAAACATAAAATATTTTACTAAATTGAAAAAAAATTGTTCTTATTCTGTATTGAATTATAATACAAACTATTTCAGATATTTTTAAGTAATGTTATTTGTATTTTAATAAAATCAATGCCTAATTCTAAATATTATTACTGAAATGTTCTAGATATTATTAGTGTGTGTGTCTCTTTTTTTTTTACATAGTCTATATGTACTGTTTTTAAGTTACTGATTTCTTTTTCCAAGAACAAAGCTTTCAATTACATCGAAAAATATTATTTTTGCTCTCGAATCTTGATTTAAAAAGGCTGATCTTGAATTTCTAAAGCGGAAGTATAATTATCTCTTACGCCCCCCCCCTAATTCCTACATCTCGGATTTTCATAAAATCCATTTTTACCGTATCTCCTTAACAAAAGAAATATACTTGCCAAATTCCAAATCTGTATTTTCAATGGTTAAAAAATGGGAATTTTTATCTGTAACCTCCTCAACTCTTCTTAGAAGTCAAATTTTGTAAAACCCGTGCTTAGAAAATCTCAACAAAAGAAACATGCTTACCTATATTAAGATTTGTACGTCTAATAGTTGAAACATGGGAATTTTTTTTAATTTATACTCCACCACAACCCTTTTTGGGAGTTGATTTTCGCAAAACCCGTTCTTAATGGATTTCTACTAAAAAAGGCAACATTCTTGCCAAATTTCAGATCTCTTGGTCTGATAGCTCCGAATATTTAGGGATGAATTAGTGTGCGGCTTTTCTCTATTATATGTATAAATATTATTCATAAAATACTATCTTTATCAAATTATTTATCCAAATCAAAATTTATTAACTTATTTATTAATCATTTATTAAAAAAGTTTTTATTATTTAAATGACATATCTTTTTACTCAGCACAATTTTTATGTTTGAAGACATGTGCTTCGAAATATTTAAGGCTATTTATTCCGTTTATGTAATTAAGTGGAAAAAGAAACCCCCAAGAATTTATTTATACGCCATGCATTCATATATTATAATATACTGTCACATATAAAAAACATGAATTTTTTCACATATCTATAACACAGCTAAAAATAAATTATGATATTTGTGTCTTCAAATAATATATTGTAATATATTATTGCAACACCATTTTCACTGAAAACAGCTTATAATGTGATACTTTTTTATCCTTTGAAGAGAATTGTTATTTTTTTACGAATAGACCACTATATAGTATTTTATTTTATTCGATTTGGCTTTCGCAATAAAACAGTGTTTAATGTCTAAAGAATAAAAGATCTGGAATTCATCATGATAAAGCTATTTTCAAAACTTCTTCCCCTCGACATTCAATTTTATGAAGAAAAAAAAAGGACAAAAATTTCATTTCTTATAAATGTTCTAGGAATTTTTTTTTTAAAAAACTGACATTTTTTTGCCATCAAAATGAAAATTTTGATTTATCGAACCATTTTTTTTTTCTTCACGATTCTTAAATGAAATATTTATTGCATTTATATGTAAACATCTTTCTAAAATTCTATTTATGTTTTATTTATATAAGATTATGTTCTAAAGCTCCGTTTTCTGCTTTATATTCCTTAATGATTTGAACAAAACTCACAAAGACTGTAGAAACTGAATTTTTTCCTGTATTTCTAAAAGCTTTTACTTTCCTTCAAACTAAAGAAAGAAAGAAAAAGGTTTAGGGTAGGAAATCCGAGAGGAAATTTCATTCTTTAAAAAGTTGATATCAAGCAAAAAACCTGGGCATTCAATACGAACATTTCAATTTAATTATACTCGAAATATTACATACACTCTTAAATTACAACCTTAGAATCGGATCTTTTTTTTAATGAAATATCTTTATTGTGAGCCTTTTTTTTTTTTCCATACAATTTGAAGGAATGAAATAATAGAAAAAAACTTGAAATTTTTGAAAGATTAAAAATGATTGAAGAAATGTCTGAAAAATTTATTTTGTCAATTTTGTCTAGATCGGCATTTACGATAAACTTTTCCATGCTAAAAATAAAATTTTGACATGTTTTTAAAAATTTTAATTTAATGTTAACTTTTGCTCCATTACATAATTCCATCATTTGTTTTGTATTAATATTTATTCTATCATATTTTTGCTTTATTTTAATGTTCTTCTTTTCAATTCCTACTATTAGTTCACTTTTTCGCTATATATATAAATATATACATCTTGTTCAAATTTTCAATAGTTCATAAAATACTTTATATTCATTATTCAAGTTCAAATACATTTTTTAAAACTTGTAGTGGATGACACTTGATGTTTATACAGTTTTTTTTTCAAATATTAGTTCATTAATTAAATTTTAATTTTTAATTTTTAATTATTCTGTCGTAGTTACAACTAGCTGCTACAGATGGCTCCAGTACGTTTTTCTAACAAAGTAGGAACTGACGTTAAAAATATTTTTTTTACTTGTTAAAAATTTTTTTGTTTCATTATTTTGTATTGCTTTGCTATTTGTTTTATATATATTTTTTTTTATTCTATTATACTACTTGTTTTCATATTGTGAAATATTTAGTTCTATTTAAATTATATTTCTTTATTTCGAACTAAAACTTAGCTAAATTAACAGTAGTTATTGATATTGTTTATGTTGAAAATTCTCTTCCGTATTATTATCGTCTGCTTTAATTCAATAATTCATGTAACTCTAATTTATCCGATTATTTAATTTATCTGCTAATATGTAATCGTCTGTTGTTAAAGTTATGTTGCTTAAGTTGGCGTCGTTTGTAAATATTACAAAAATGTTTTTTTTTAATACAAGAAAAAATTTGTAATGCTTATATATCTTCGACGCTGGTTGAACATAATGCGGGTCTAATATTTGTATACCTTCGAGATATTATTATTCATCCGGAAATCTTTTTGATCATGAGTGATTATATAAATAAAAAGTGTCCGTGGAACAAACTTTGGCTGCTATTAATCACAATTCTGTTAATTTTTTTTTGTATTAAAATTCATTCAATTAAAATATCACATGCTATGTTATGAAACATTGAACTGTTTAAATATTTTCAGTGAAATTATTTTCTTATTCCATGTACAGGTAAGTTGTAGAACATGCCCCTTTCCTTAGCTATTATTTTTGTTAAATGCTTTTTTATTTATTGCACACACTTTGTACAATTTGTTAAATACAAATTTAAATAGTTCTTTTATGACACAGGGACGCTTATTCTTTTTACAAGAAAGTTGGAGTTAAACTCTTTTTTTATATTGTATCCAATGATACAACAAAATATAAAATGAACATAAGAAACGACTTTGACAAAATATCTCTAAGAATTTGAAAGCAATTTTAATTTTATTTTATTAAACTGGATATCTTTAGTTAAAATTTTATTCGATTTTCAAACATGAATCTAAAAGAAAAATATAATTTGCATGATCTCTTAATGTTTAAGAAGTCTGATACGAAATTGTTTCTTCGCCGTTTATTCTAATTATTGAGATAGCAGATTTTTTTGCAGCATTTAAAATCTTTTTTTTTTTCAAAAACATAGGGAAAATTAATCCCAATATAAAGGAAAATAAAATCAAGGAAAATAAAAATTTCAGGGAAACATCTAAGAAAATAAATAAAAAATCAATGTTCCACTTCAAAATATTTTATCTGATAATCAGTTTTTCTAAACAATTGTTTTCTTTTTCTATTAGTTATTTTTCACACGTTTGAAAACTTTAATGCCCAATTCCAGAATTAGGAAGTTTCAGGGGATTTTAATTAAACAGTATATTGAAAAAATAATAACATAAAAGAACAACTTATAAAAAAAAGCAATCATTATTTTCAAAACTTTAAAAACAATATATTATTACTCAAGGATTAATATAATAACTGTTAATAATGACATGATTAATTCTATATAGTAAATATTTTATAACGTTTAAAAATAAAAGATGTAATAGGTAAAAAATTTATGAAATTTAAAAATATCTTAGTTGAAGTGGTCTTAATTATAATTTTTTAAAAATTTCGTCTCAATATTTATACAATATATAATTTTTAAGAATATGTTTAATTAATATTTAAATAGTAACCTCATACCAATGGTGACCTTTGGAAAAATATATGGAAGTTGAAAAATAATACCGTAACGCAAAGCTTATCATAGTTTTAAAATTAAATACGTTGACATAATTAGTAAGATTTTTGGCGATTAATTCTGGTATGCATTTAACATTTGGCGATAAATCACTGGCACGTGGTTAATAAGTAAGAAATGTTTTATTCGTAATGAAACTTTAAAAAGACCAAGGGATCTTTTTCTCCCTCTATTGAAACTTCCAATTTATCTCAGAATATTTAATTTAAAAAAATTATAATAAAAAATTCAGGTTCAGTTGCCTAGATACTTTTTTTGTAAATATACTGAATATTTTGTTACTTACGTATTATCGCAACCTATTGGCGACATTATATGAAACGAAGCACCTGGTTGCCAATTCAACGCGTACGACACATAGAAAATCGTGGTTGCCAACTTGGCGAGTTATTAATAGAGTTGGCGATTGTTGCGATAATACGTAAGTATCAATATTTTTAGTTATTTTATTTAATGTTTCATAAAAATGGAAGAATTGTAGAAAAATGTTTAGAATATAAAACGAAGAAATGAAAAACGGAAGATGCATTTATTTTTCTAATCCTTTGTTACAATAATGAGCAGCGGCTATGATCCACGCATAAATATTTCAAAACTCAGCACTAGTCACTTTTAATTTTCAAATTTTACTGAACTGTTTTAATAAAAATAAAATGCATATCAGAGTTCTCAAAAATTCTAAAAGTGCGTCATTTTTGGGCTAAAATAATTAAATGAATAAAAATTTTAAGAGTTAATTTCTATTTAGCCTAAAATACTAAATAATTCTTCAACGTTTGACGAACAACTCCGAAAAAATCAATGATACGAATGACAATTAATCTGATTTTGCTTATAAAACTGAGTACAGCAATACCAATAAATGCTCCTTCAGTTTCTTAATGACATTAAGAAATACAAAATGTGAAAACAAATTACAGTACTTTAACTATCAATTCAATGTAAAAATACTTTTTTTTTTGTTTCCAATTTCGGAAAAAGTGTACTAATGATAACAAGCTAGGGACATTAACCGTAAAGTTCTCATTCCACGTACGTGATGTACTCTAGAACCTTTCGACCTACTTCCAGATATTCTTTTACGAGTTTCTGGTTAGAGCATTCTCTTTTTAAGGTTGCTACCATTTGACTTTTTTGTTTCCTCAGAAAGTTTTTTTCACACATCTTTTTCTTTCCCTTTTTTTTTTAACATCGAAATAGAAACCACGGAAATTCTTTTTTTATCTCATTTCTTATTTTAATTTCTTTTTTGGTGTCTGCTTTGATCATTTATAATACAGTAAAATACGTTTGTGACTAATCTATCTGCGACTATATCAACACTATGGGGACTCTTCTGGGGAAAAATAAATTAATTCAACCAACTTTCCCCTACCAAGAAAGCGTGATTATGTAAATGAAGTATATTATATAAATTATGTTTTCGCGAGTTTGTGAGTTGGCATGTTGGAGTCGGCAAGTAGGAGTTAGCATAGAGTCTGCGAGTTAGTTTGTTAGTTAAAGATTGAAAGATAGTGGAATTATTAAGAGGTCGTGCAGTTGTCCCGGAAAAAGATTACAGAGCGTGGAACCAACGACATTGATCAAGCCCGATAAAGATCACCGGCAAGATTCCAGTGTAGGATCCGATACATAAAGAGTACAGATATCGTGAGCTTGATTAATTAGAAGTTAGCTTGTTAGTGTGCGACGTAGTGTATATTGAGCGTATTTAAGCTATCTTAGATTCAGTTGAGGGTCTGTAGTAGTATCCCAGTGTTATAGAATCTCATCTCTGCGCTCTACTGTTAAATCATCTACCTTAATTAGATTGGTCTTGTCCCTGATTGATATTTGGAATTAATAAATTGATTAGATTGAAATCATGTCTGATTATCATTCAGTTTCTCCCACACACCTAGCCGGGTTTACAGGTAAACAAAGGGGGTTCAGAGTCAAGCAGGAACCGACAGGCTTTACACGTTTAACGCGTCGTTCATCGAGTATAGTGGTTAGCAACGCTGACTTGTGTGCAATAAGGCCTGGGTTAGAATACCGGAGAAGACATGGATGTGTTTGTAAATGTACAGTGCCTTTGCAGCATGGGGTTTTCTAAATAGCCGTCGAGCCTCAAGTCCTTTCGTGAGGTTTATGGAAGGCCCCTGACCCCCTAGGGTCTTCTCCCTCAAAATTGGGGTGGACCGAGCCAAAACGTACTGTCATCTGAATGATGCTGAAAACTACGGTAACAACAGGCGTATATCTAGCCCTTTATCGCAATGAATTTCATAAGCTTCGATTTGACATCGTCAGATAGGTGGCATTTGTAACAACGTTTAACACGAAAACGTTTAAGACAAAATATCGGTTAACACGAAATAACACAACGGTCCCGACAAACTACTATGTATTTCACGAATTTTTTCCCTTAGCTCGCTTAACACGAAAAGATTTCCCTACTGGGAATGAACAAAATACAGTAAACACCAACCTCGCCGGTTAGTCATCGGAAGAATTCGTTGCAATAGATGATGATAATGTGTGTACAGCTCCAGTTATGGCAGATAAAGGCCTTTTCTAGTTTGTTTAAAACTCAAAAGTATCATTTATTCAGATTTCGAAGAAGAAAATGGAACGAATAATGCAGGTCATGTTCCCACGTCATCCGAAATGAAGAACATCATAAAAAGCCTGCGCAGTTATTTAGACGCACATTCCAAAGGTGAAATGAATTACAAAATAAACGACAGTGAACAATTTGTTCACAATTTGATGTTATGAAACATGCGAAGAAAAAAATATCAGATTTATTTCCAAAAACTCAATAAATGTTTTGTTTTTCAAAAAACTTGAAAATTTTGCATTAAATTTAGTTAAGTTCTTTTAAATATTTTAGTTTCATTGATTTTTATGAAATACATACACATATACATATCATTGTGAGTAAAATGTACTCTCATAAACTTACTTTTGTTGCATATATTTTTTTTTGTAATATCCTTTAACACGAAATTCTTTTAACACGAAAAAATATTTCAGTTCCCCTCAGTTTCGTGTTAAGGTATTCAACTACTTGCGACAACATTTTTTTTAAAAAAAAAATGAAGGTATGAGGAATTTTTTTTTGTGGCTTTGTTTAGTACATTTTCAGAAAAATATGCTAAAATTAAGGAAAGAAAAAGAAATTATTATTACTAAAATGGGGAAAATTTGGCAAAAATTGACAAAAACTAACATAAAAGCGGTCCATTCTGTACCAAAGTTTATGAACAAAATTTCAATTTTTCAATTCTAATGTATTACTGTGTAATTAATTTCCGAAATGATTTTCAGGATAAGAGATACTTTAATTTTTACAAAAACTAGAGCAATTTATCTTGGCTATTGCATGAAATTGCTTAAAATAAACAGCGATTATATTCACATAAGGGACTGTAAATTTTGTAGTTTTAACAGGGATTGATAAATCTGAAGGTTAAAACACTTCTACTATTATACAGAAAATACACAACAAATTTCAGAAAATTATTTTCAAAACTTTTTGAGCCATCACTGTCCCCGTTTGAGAATTTTCAAAAAAAACACATTTCGAGTAAAACGCGTTTTAAAGTATGACAAATATATCTTGCTTAAAGTAATGGCATCTGCTTTTACTAAAACACTTGTAGTTTTTGCTCTAGTGAAAGGAAAATAATAAATTTGGTATTTTTATAAAGCTTATAAGATGGCCTATAAAGAAAATCAGAAAAATAAATGTTTGTCAATATTTTTTGGCAACATTCACAATTTTCAGGTAGCACACACACACAATACCTTAAGTACTGCCCTAAGGGGGATGAAATTAATGTTATTGAGCTTTTTTATGGTAAAAAGTCAATGTAATTTTTATTAAAGAAAAAGAGATATTTTATTGCTTTTTAACATTTATTGCGATGAGAGGACATTTGCTACAGAGTTACAAGAAAACCCTTTAAGTGTATTTAACAGCTCTACTTTAGTATTAAATTTAAAATAAAACTTACTGCCGAAATTCTATAGTGCACGATGAAGTGGAAGACGGCTGGGATCGGACCGATTCGACTGTGGGGGGAGAGAGAATGGAGATAGTAAAACGTTGCAATGCACATTGTACTATTTACTATTCAGTACTTATTTATCAATAATTATTGTTTTTGGTTATTTATATTGTAGAAAGTTAATTTCATTTTGAGTCTAAAATCATCTTATTAAAAGTAAGTGTTTCTTTCCTTTTTTAAAAAAAATTAACTCATTTTTAGAAATATTAAACTTTGAAATTATTTGTTTATAAATATTTTCCTTTTTATCTCCATACCATAGAATATCTTTTCCACTTGGCAGACTCCAATTAATAGCAATTTTTTTTTGCTCCATTTTTCCAAGTTTTATGGAATTTACGACAACATATTCGAAAATATTTTCTCAAAATAAGAATAAAAAGATTTGGTGAAAAATTTCGTTTATTTAGAATCTTTTTGATCCTGACTACAACAAAAAAAATGTTTACTTTATTCCAAAGTCAGTAAATGAGAGGAATAGAAGATTTGTATAAAATGTTAGATCTTTTATTATCTTATAAAATAAGTTAAGTGAAGAAGTTATTTGAGAGTTATATTCTCTATTATAGAATATTGTATCTATTTCTTTGATAATAAAGCTTCGCCAGCTACAAATATTCTGCAAAAATGGGTATCAGGTGATCTCTAGATTCTGTTAACAACATAGAATATTTTATGATTCTTCGTTGTAGAGCAAATTCTATAGAATATTTGTAGAATTCGCGACAGAAGACACTGAGACAGAATTTAAAATCTGTTGCATAATGCTCTCTTTTCGTTTTCTCTAACGTATCAGTATTCATTTTTGATTCTTGCAATATTGTTATCATATTATTATAGCTAAAATTAGAATTTTAGTGTTTAAATAATTAATCGTAGACAGAACAGTAATTCTCTTTGTGAATATATTCAAATATATTTAAAAATTTTATAGATTTTCTCATTTTACAAATCCTAGCAATCGTCTCTAGTATACTCAATAGAAGTGTAAATTTTCAATGCATCTAATTAAAACTCCCTCAATGCTATCTTCGGGAAAGGTGTGTGTGTGTGTGTGTGTGTGTGTGTGTGTGTGTGTGTGTGTGTGTGTGTGTGTGTGTGTGTGGTGTGTGTGTGTGTGTGGTGTGTGTGTGTGTGTGTGTGTGTGTGTGTGTGTGTGTGTGGGGGGGGGGGTGTGTGTGTGTGGTGTGTGTGTGTGTGTGTGTGTGTGTGTTGTGTGTGTGTGTGTGTGTGTGTGTGTGCGCGCACGCTCGCAGACTTCCTAATACCAGTATTTCTATTCGGAAATACTAACTATAAAAATTATAGCGAGTTCTCATCGCGTTTTCATCTAACTTCTAGAAAAATCTCTTTTATGATTTGCTTGATTTCTTTAATGGATTTGAGGCAGCGTTTCTCAAACTATGGGGGCGTGATAATTTTACGAGGGGGGCGCGAGTATTTTGGGAAGTCAAAAATAAAAGATTATTTAAAAAATTATTAATTTAAGCAAAATAAACAAATAAAATATATTCCGACATAATAAAAAATAAAATACACAATTACACTATTATAATATACTTATTAATAAATCAAACTGCTCAATATATTTTATCATTAATTTAAATAAATACGTTAAGTATACTGAGTTTAGAACAAGTTTAATAATTACCAGTGACCCTAAGGTCTTGTCACACACACATATACAAAAATATATACAAAAATTAATATTTATCTTGAAAATTAGTACGTTTTATAATTAATCCCTTAAAGGCTAATTAAAAACTATGATTCGCTCCCTAATCCCACCATTTTTAACATACAGGTGAGTGCATGTGGTGTTTTTTTTGGGGGGGGGGGTTAGAAAAGAAATAAACAAAAAAATCCTCTGAAATAAGTAAATCCGTCGCAAACCCTGTAAAGGTCCTTATATTGCACTCCAAAATCTTCGGAATAACTTATGGATAGCAGTGCTCAGAAAAGATTGTGCTTCGGAAAGACGTATATATACGTCCGGGGCAATTAAAGCACTGGTTGAGTGCGAGACGTTTATATTCACCGGTGGCATGAAAGAGGTTACAGTCGAATTGTAGCTTTTGCATCAAAGTATATTATTATTGAATTCAATCCTTTGTTCTATGTGAGGGGGCGTGATGAAAAGAATGATTAAATATTGGGTTACAAATATTGAAATTTTGAGAAGCACTGATTTAAGGTCCTCAACTTCCGAATGAACCATAATATATCCAGATTAGTTACGCTATTTTCTAAAATATGCCGTTAGTTCATTTTGTTTATAGTATTTTCTATATATGATTTAAATTAATCTCTACATGAGAGGTATTGGTAGCATCAAATCTGAACCATAATTAAATTATGAGAATGGTTCTGAGCTGGCTACTTACACAAATCTATCAAATACTCAAAAATAAAATTTTAAGTGGAACTTGGAAAAACAATTTAAAGAAAGGTTTTAAATAACGCAAGAGACACAAAAACGAAAAACGGATAATAGTCCATCAACTTTATCAAAACTCATTTAATTTATAGATTGATAATAGGAAAAATTATTCCTTCTACGGAAGTAAAGGAAATTCGTAAATCAAATATCAGACATAAACAATAATTTTAGAAATACAACTCCTTAAGCAAATTTGAAATTCAATAGACTTGCACAACATACACCGTCAAATCATTTTCTAGTATTAAATTTAAGTAAGGTTTAGGGAATCATTTCTAGGTATAGCATAAACATTTAATAGCCTTAAGGAGTAGCTATCATTTCTAATGGAAACTTGGACGATTACGAGAATTCAATTGGAGATAAATACACAGTAGTTGCATTGCAGTTCATGTTTCATATTTTGCAAGAGTTGCATTAGCTATTAAACTCTAATCGTACGATTATTATAGTGTGTGTCATGTTTTAGAAAAAAATTGTTTATTTTTATGTTTATGCATGAAACGCTAAAATCCTTTTCATGAATAATTTATGAATCTAATATTATTGATTGATTCGGAGTTTATATTTCTCCTTGAATACAATGTTCTTCTCAAAGGGTTGTAAAAAATTGAAAATGTGAAAATATTTATGTTTTAACTAGTTTTTTTGTCTTGTTTTTTGTATTAAAAATGATCTTAAGGTTTTAAAAAGGCTTGAAGACAGAAATTAAGTAAAATTCCTATAAATTTTATTTGTTACTTTTAAAATATTTTCTCTCCAATGGGGCTTCGGATTGGTATTTCTACCTTTGCAGACCTAGTACATTCCCCAGGAACTGGTATCACTTTTTAGTGTGGCACCATTTAGGTGATACCAATTGCAGCAAGTAATTTTGACGCCTAGTCCTCTCCAGAGGGAGGCACCTAAACTCTGCCGATGCGAAATTTGTACTTAGGAATTTAAATTTGACGAGAACATCCAAGCCATACGGACACTCAAGGGATTTTTTAGATGCCGCATAATCATACGACATAGACGCTCTCGCTTTTCTGAATCATGAAAATTTACCGACTTGGGCCGGGTTCGTACCCGCAACCTTGGGTGCAGAAGGCCAGCGACAAACCAACTGCTCCACTCAGCCACCTACTTTTAAAATATTAACTACAACACTTGATTTCAGTATTTTTCAATGGAACTTTTTGGAATTAATACTTGACTTTCAGAAGTTAAGTTAAAATATTTAATCAAATTTAATATAGAAATTTATATTCAGAGAAAAAGAAAAATTTTGAACTTGAAATAGAATGACTAACAGAGAACATGTTCAGTTTTCAAATAATGCCCAGCAACTATTTTAAAAATGAAAGAATAATAATGAAAAAAATAAATACAGTCATAAACAAACAAAAAATGGTAGTCGCCTTTTTACCTTAACAGTGAAAGCATTATCGAAATCTTTTAGATTGGTTATTACAATATTACTATCGAGTTTATAGACAACGTCAGCAAAGGTGACTTTATTCAGTAACTAGTAAAATACTATCCTAGAAGCCAATTTAAGATTCGCATGTTTTTTTTTAGTATTAATTTGTATTTCCTGCGCCTGTAGTGTGCCTATATATACTCAAGTACTGTACAATTGACTAAAACCCTACCGTGCATCGTTTTTATTTTACCGCAAAGTGGTGAAATTAATCATGAAGAACGGTTCAAAACGTTTTTTTATTTAAGCAAGGCAAGAACCCTACTCAAGTTGTAAAAGCTGTTAAGTGTTCAAGATGGGAAATCCAATACATAAAATCAAATATCTTAAAATTTTTGGTTCATTGCTTAAATCACAAAATGATAGGTAGAAATTGGAAGGACCGAATATATTGAAAAGAATTGTTTTAAAAAATCGCCAACATCATCTCAACTGTCAAATGATTGATCAGTGATGACAAGTAAATAATTCACTATTTGAACCACCAGAAGGAAACTTGTAGACATCAGGCTCAAAGGCTTCAAAACCAGGGGGGAAAGCCATGGTTCTCAAAAAAAAAAGTAAGAGAGAAGGTACGATTTGGGCACGGTGTTCTTAAGTCCCAACATTTTACAGATGAGAATCAATTCAGTCATTTTGTAGTTTGACAAATCTAAATTTCATCTAAGAGTTTGTGACGGATCTGTACTCGGCTCTACAAATCCCTTCGTGACTCTTTTAGGGAAATATTTCAACCAATTTTCACCGAGTAAGGAAGCGTGATTATGTAAATGAAGTACATGATATAAACTCTGTTTTCCCGAGTGTGTGACTTGACACGTTGGAGTTGGCAAGTAGGAGTTAACATAAAGTCTGCGTGTTAGTTGTTAGTTGAAGATTGAAAGAGAGTGGAATTAGTTAGAGGCCTTGGAGTTGTCTAGGAAAAGAATTACAGAGCGTGGATCCAACGACATTGATCAAGCCGATAGAGATCACCTATAAATTTCCAGTGTAGGATCCGATGCATAAAAAGTACAGGTATCGTGAGCTTGATTAATTAGAAGTTAGCTTATTAGTGTGCGACGCAGTTATATTTGAGCGTATTTAATCTGTCTTAGATTCAGGTGAGGGTCCGTAGTAGTATCCCCGTATTATAGAATCTCACCTCTACACTCTAATATATAATCACCTACTTTAATTGGATTAATATTGTGTCTGATTGATATTTGGAAACAATAAATTAATTAGATGGAAATTATGTCTGTGGATCATTCAGTTTCTCCCACACACCTAACCGGGTTTACAGGTAGACAAGAGGGTTCAGAGTCGAGCAGGAACCGACCGCTATCACAAGTTACGATCTTATATTTATTAGGAAAATAGTGTGGTAGTGTCAATAAGTAATAAAATATTTGAAAATAATTCTACAATACCCTCCACTAAGAAAAACGTTTTCCCAAGAACTAATACAAAATATTGATGAAAGAAAATCATACCTATTATTTTTTTTCACAACATTTATCTTTTCATACTCGTACACATCGGTTTCTTTTCAATTATTATGGACTAAAAATATGTGGCAAATAATACAAATAGTATATTATTTGATACAGATATAATGCTCAGTAACAAAAGTTGCATTGAGAAAATTGTAAATAAAATATGCTAGAGTAGAGTCAATTCTTCAAGAAAATCAAAAATTATCCTGACACAAAATTAAAAATCCTTATTTTACAATTTAAAAGTTTTATATACGAATGAAAATTGTAAACTATTTGTATAATATTTGAGCGATTTCATTTGAGAAAAAAAAGTACCTTTTATTCGAAAATGTTTGGTTTTTAGGTTTTAATTCTAAGCTTTAGATATAAATAAATCGAGGATACATTTAAAAGAAACACGTTTGTGAAAAACAAATATTCGTGCCTCTAACTTTACTAAACAAATATATCGCACTTAAAGAATGATTTTGGAATAAATCACAACTTTCAGGGACAAATTTAAGGAAACATCCTGGTTCAAAAATCATTCCAAAATGGCAGTTACGAAAATATGATTCTTTCAAACAAATTGAGACTTTAAAGGATTTTCACAACACACATCACTCCAAATCACCTGCTAACATTAAATGTAAATAAAGCTGGAAGGCATTATTACATGGTTTAGCATGAACGTTTAACGACCTGAAAAGTAACTATCACTTTTAATGGAGTTTAGAACTATTACGTGAATTCCATACAAAATGAAATGGTGCAGTTTCGTTATAGTTTATGTGGGTTAAAACTTTTGATTTTGAAAAGTATTTGTAGAAGTTGCTTTAACTATATTGAAATTGGATGGATATGATTATTTCGAAGCATTTATCTTACAAATACTGCACTCTATATGTTACAATGCTTGTCTGATTTCGAATATTTATTTCAAATAAATATTCCAATTCGTCTCTAATACAAAATTCCACGCCAACGTAAGAAAAATGCATGCTGCGTGCGTGCGTTTCTAACACCTATAATTTTAGTTTTTAACTCAATATGCTTATATATACTGTTAGCCATTAAAAATGTTACCCCATAAAAAGAGAGAAATGATAAAGAAAAGGAAAAAGATGTAGGATATGCAAATGATTAGTATTTAAACACAATCGAACGAAAAAGGAGAGAGAAATAGCATCTCAAACTTTTTATAAAAGGAAACATTTGCAGCGGGTTTCTCGTTCGGAAAATTCCTTTGGATATTGGTTGTCTATGAAAAGATCATGTTACGTCCTGAATGAGAAGAAGCGTGCCAGAATATGATAGTAACAGGATCATGGACTATCAGTGCGGTTTGTTGTTTAGCAATACTTTTACTTACATTGGTCAAAATGCAACGATTGTAGTGAGAATATTAAAACGATGGGTTCAGGAGGGTCATACTCAGGAGTGTAGCTACCGCCGTATCAGCCATATCAATGATACGGGGCCCCCACGCTACAGGGGCCCCATGTGTAACTACATTTCCATTAACAATGCAGTTTTGATACGGGGCCCATTTAGAACTAGCTGCGCCAGTGGTCATACTGAACAAAATGTAGGATCTCAGCTTCCTTTTATCATTAACACCCGAGAGGGTAGACATGTCTGATCGATCTTGCGGAATTCTACAGTCATATCACGGACTTTGAGTCAAGAAGTGGAGTTATTTGCTGCAAAAGTCTTCGCACAGCCAGTGTGATGACGTTTGGAAAGCCACGGACTGTCTGCACGGTAATAATTATTGTGGTCTCTCTTGACGCTGCAACATAGAAACACACGGCGACAGTGATGGGCCTGACAACATACTGGATAAAGGAGTAGCACCTTGTCGTCTTTTCAGACGAATTCTGATTCTGCGTGTAGCATCATGATGGATGTATCCATGTCTGGAGGCACCGATGAAAATGCAAATGGTCTGCTTGCGTTCGATATCGTCATATGGGCTCTACACCCGGTGTAGGCAGCCATTGGGTACACGACATGAACATGTTTTGTTTGCCTCGTCAGTAATCTGAACAGCCGACGTTACATTTTTTTCTTTTGGTCGATAGCTGTTCCTTATAATCTAGGCTTTACAGACCTCTTCTTTCAACAAGATGACGCAAAAACTCATTTTGTCCACCTGGAGCATAATGTCACCCCCGCATTGCGGGGAGGGCAGGATAATAGGGGCCCCAAAGCTTGACTGATGTCAAGTACGTACCTTTTATAACATATGGCTTGGGCCCTAAACCTGAATTTGCAGGGGGCCCCAAGTGTTCTTCATTTACGCCTCTGTTATCCATCATGTCCTAACCTACCTCGACGCAGATTTAGGAATTCTTATTCTTTCAGCAAAATAATGTGTTTTTGAGGTATTAAGGAGAATTCTGGTTAATAAATTTCCATTGATTTCGAGCATACACCTGAGAAAAATGTGTTTTTCCATTTTGGGGAAGGGGAAGCTATTACATAATGAATTTGCGGTTATACCGTATAAACAGTCACACTTAACAACTAATACATAAACTTTTATTTAACAAATTTACAATAAGTTGAGTAACAGTCTCACTGCTCTTCCAATAAATTATGAAAACAAGAAAGTATGAAGATTTCTAAAGAGTATTTCACACTAAGAAAGAGTAATAATACTCAAATTTTTATTCAACTATTTCGCACAATTTAAAATTTTCATAAAATATATCAATGACTCTGCTTCAAATTTATTACTTAAGTGCTGTTTTCATTAAAAATTAAAAATATATTTCCAAAGTATTTAACAAACTTTGGAAGGTTTGATTTATTATTTATTCATGATATATAAAATATATTAAGCAGATTAGCAGTATTCAAACAAAATTCTAGCCACATGAAGAGAGTTTGAAATATTTTGATTCTTCTTAATGATGCACTATGTCTATACTGATTTCGTTGCATTCAGTTTCTTTCTGGTCAAATCTAGCATAAATTTCAATCTTATAGACTCGGTATCTCGTCGTATTATTCAACATCGAAGCTTTTTTCCTAAGAATTCCGTATAGAATTATTTTTTCTCCTCTCAGAAAGTCTTCTATTGCCAAAAAATCCCAGACAGTTTACATGAAAAGCTGCGTAAGTAGTTCAAAGTTGTATACATTCCGGGATAGATAAAAGTCAACACACAATTGCGTCTCTGGATATATTGTTGATATATCGAGACAACTTTTGAATTTTTCTTAATGGGAACTTTAAATATATTTTATAACAAAAACTTTGTAAAGAATTTGATGAGATGTCGCAAAGATATAGAATATTTAAATCTCTTTATATAAAGGCTTCTAACTACATAAAACGTTTCAGTTATAAGCAAATTTCTTTCACTGTAAATCAGATTTTATTTGATTGATTTTTTATAAACGCTGCACTCTCGAAAGCAACGCGAAGACTGCTGGCGACGAATCTCTTTATTTTGAACCACACTGAGGAGATCATCTTGCAGCAAGTAGATTTAATTCTGTATTATATAAATTATCATGTGTGTGTTCATAAAAGGCTAATAATAACTAAATTGGTTACTTACATATCATCGAAATCCATTAGACAAATTAAATGAAACAAAGTACATGATTGCCAATTCACCGCATGCGACACATACGAAATTAGGGTTGCCAACTTGGCTAGTTATCTTGAACGTTCGCGATTGTTGCGATAATATGTAAGTACCCTAAGTTTTATTTTTTAACCTGAATAATCGATAGTTGTGACGGATCTATACGCGTCCTTCCACTAACCCTCTTGGAAATTCTTTTGAGCCAGCATTTTTAACCAATCTTCTCCGAAAAGTAGAAAACGTGATATGCAAATTAAGTTTAATACATATATATTCTTTCTTCGCGGGTTTGAAGTTAGTGAATTGTGAATAGATTAGAAGTGAAGTAAATTGAAAGTGAAATGTAGACGTAAACAAAATAAGAAGCTAGAAGTTTGGATAGTAAGAAAGTGAACAAATTAGCTAGCTAGAAGTGTTAAAGTCAACTTAAAGCAAATAGAAGACAGCAAGAGTTCAGGCACTGTGATCTTAAATTAAGTAGATGTTTAAAAGGTTAAACTAATAGTGTGGTCATTAAATACGTAAGCTTTATATAAAGTTATTAAATGTTCGACACTGATATTGATTCATTTTAGGAAAAATCATAAAATATGCAAAATATTATTTTGTAAAAAAAAAAAGATAGTTTTCGGCATTTTATTTTTTAAATTACTGATTCTAGATGATCAATGAACTTTTTAAAAATCATATTCATTTAAATGCATCGATATTTATTCATTTTAGAAGGAATCATAAATTAGGCAAAGTATTATTGTTTTGAAGGGGAAAAAATTCGAATCGTGACGAAATAAATGATGTTTGGTATTTATAAATTTATTAAATCACTGATTTCGAAAGAGAAAAGTATGAACTTTTTTAGTTTAGATGGTTTACTTATAATTATAAGAAATCCATACATAACGATTGAAAAATTTCGTTTAATGATTTACAGAAAACAATACTACTTTATTTTAAAAAAATATTTATTTAAAGCAATACATTTAAATGTATTGCAAATAAACTTATTTAAAATAATGATAACGGAGTAAAAACGCGATTAAATTTTTCACAAATATAATTAATGCAAAAATTCTTACCGTTACCTATTGAAACGACTGTTTATTTCTTTATTGGGTTGTTTTTGAGTGTTAGATTAAAAAAAGTTACAAAAAAAGGTATAAAGCCTTTTTTTACACATTTACAGTATAAAATTCAAAAAGAAAATATTACTATGTGATAAAAATATATTTCAGAATATTTCCTTATATTTTTTATGATATATTTTTCTTATATTCCACTGTTCTTCAATAAATCAATCCTTAAGAATAAAAAAAACTATCGGTTGTGATGCGTTATATGAATGAGCGTCCCGCCGCAAATAGATATGTTATGAAGGAATTCCCCTTTTTCTGCATCAGTGAAAGACTCAAAGCTATCTTAACCTTTCCCGTCTTCCAAACAGAAAGCTAACGCAATTGAGAATTTTTTTAAAGTTTTCATTTTTGTTAGGGCTTAACTTTCACATTAAAGTTTTGAAATTTCACACATTAATTGCAAAATCAAAGTACTTTTAAATAAAAAATGTACACAAAAAATTGTTTAAAATACTTCTCGCAAAAACGGTATTTTACGAAAATCACAAAAAAAATTTTAAAATCCGTAATTTTTAAGCAAGTTTTTCAATCTTCACACAGAAGTTGGACAACATTATTCTACAAACGTAAAAACAGTTTCGTACGATGATTTTAATAAATGACGAAGTTATTTAATGTTGAGTTAAAATTTTGAGTATTTTTTAAAAAATCATCGAAAAAAAATTTTTCAGCATTTTATTTTTTAAATGACTGATTCAAAAAGAAAAACGCATGAACTTATATTTAACACAAAATATCGGTTTAGTAACACGAAAATAACTTCATACGCAACGATTTAGAAAAAGATTTTCATAAAAACGCATCGGTCTTAACTCAATTTTTAAAAAATCATAAAAATAGAAAAAAAACTATTTTGCAAAAAAATTATACCGCATCGTGGCGAAAGAAATGATCTTTCCGATTCTGTAATTATTTTTTGTCTGATTTAAAAAACAAAAATCTGATGGCTGTTTAAATAACGTCGAGAATACCGAAAAAGTTCACTCTCTGTTCATTCACGACGCTAGGCGGGGTAAATAACGCTTAGGGTTAAGACAATTATGCGTTTTAAGGTTTTTAATTAATATCTTTTTAACTAATTACAATATCGGAATGAAAAATAGTTTACGTCCTATTCTCAGACCTACTGAATATACGCGCAAAATTTCATAAGAATCGTCCACACCGTTTCGGAGGAGTTTGGTTACAAACAGTGTGACAGGAGAATTTTATATATTAGATATTAAAGGTAGAGCTGTGCATGATTGAATATATTCTTCCCAACGCGAATCTCGTCTCCCTCTTGAGCTATTACTGATTCGAATTATCTTGTTTAAAGTGTTGATGGTGTCTGAGTTGATTATAGTGATAAATAAAATAATTGAAATTCATTATGTCGTATGATCCTTTAGTTCCTTCCACACCTCTAACTGGGTTACAGGGTCGAAGGGATGTAAACGCGTCTCATAGAGTCGTATTTTGACCGAAGTATAATTTCTGCCACAGGAATTGTTACGAAAGTGATAAATACGAAAAAATACGAGTACAAAATCCTACTACGGTGTAAAGTGGGAGGTTTAAACTATTATATGTAAGGTCTAATTGTTTGATGTAAGTTAACGGGGGATATTCTAGGAACACTGGCGATGACCTTCATAATTTCGAACCATGATCTGTGACAAGGGTGGCACTGTTTCACCGCCTACTAACATTTAAATTACATTGCATGAAACTTATAAAATCTCACCTTATGTACTATGCCACAAACTCTAGTATTCCACGAGACAGGGAGTACTAGAGTCGGGAATCCAACCTGCTGCATAACTTGAATATTATGTCGATCCCTCAATTATTGCAAATAATAAATCTTAAAGATACCTTAAAAGAGTACCATGTGGTTGCGTGTATAAGTTAAAGAATCTTTGTTAAGTATAATATCCTCATCACTTCAGTGCGATTCAAATTCACAATGTCTATCATCAACAGTCATAGACTAACTTTCAAGGACTGACGTTATTTCAAAAAGCAACTACCAAATCTCCGTCTTGTAGTATTATAGTTCCGTAAAATCCCCCGTATAACGTGCACTTTTAACATAAAAAAAATAAGATCGAAATTTACGGGAGTGCGTTATACGCCGGGTATATAAGTGAGAGCTTTAAAAAAAATTTTAAAAAAGGTGAGCATAGAGAAAATTGGACTTCTACGTATATCGAAATACTGTTTATTCAAAAGAAGTGACGCTCCTTATGAACTTAAAGGTTGTAGTTCTAGAAGTAAACTATTTTTTTTCTATGCCTTTGAATCATACCTCGAATAAATAAATGACTTCAAAACAACAGCATTGCGTACATACACACACACACACATTTCAGGTTTCTTCGTAAAAAAAGGGCGCGCGCGTTTTACGAAAAAATAAAAAATGCAGGTCTAAAGTATAGGTGTGCGTAAAACAGCGGAGCGTGTTATACGCCGGATTTTACGGTATTTCTTTTATTTGGTCGTAGATTCCAAATTATTAACTAGTCACCGACACCTTATGCATGTTTTAATATTATACTGATTTCATGAATTAAATTTTTTAAACATTGAATTATAAAGGCAGATAATATTGAGGAAAATATTTTACTTTGAAGAAAAAAATTATTTATATCGCCTATGTGTGTGGGCTACCTGTCTCATTTTTATTTTTAAGTTTGAATAATTTTCCAGAAATACAAGATCCTGAATTTCCAAAGCTCTTATTTTAGAATACGGGTACTTTAAACCTGTATTAATATTTTCGTAATTGCACAAAGGATTGTGTTTTCAAATACTCTATAAGAGAAAAATGGTATTTCCTTTCAAGAGAATAAGCTATCTCATTAAAACCAAATTTAATTTAAATTTCTCATTAATATGCCTTCATCTATAACCATTTATAAACATTTTCACTTTATTATTACTAATTTCAGCTGATTGTTTAGATTTATATCAGTGCCTCTCAAACTTTCAATATTGGCGGACCCATTTCCAAATACAATTTTTTTCGCCTCCCCCCCCCCTCCATACAATAACAATGTATTGAATTTAATATTAATGTACTTCGACGTAAAGCCACAATAAGACTTTAATTATAAACCGTAAAAAAATCACCAAGATAAAAAAAGATATATCAAGATATAAAAATGCTATTCAACCGAGGAAAAGAAACTGTATTTATATATTATCGCAACAATCTCCAATTCTATTAATAACTCGCCAAGTTGGCAACCTCAATTTCCTATGTGTCTCACGCGCTGAATTGGCAACCAGGTGTTCATCTTCGTCGCCAATAGGTTGCGATAATACGTATGTACCAAAAAGAAATATTATCGTTAAGTACACAGCAGTTCTTTTTTCTCAAAATCAAGTTTTTATTTCATGTTTTTTAAATATAGGCAATGAAAAAAAATTTACATATATATATTAGGGTTGACAAAACATATTTATTTTCAGAATGTCAAAATCTACTTTACGGAAATAATGTTACAATTCTTACAACAGAAAATGATGTTACAATGAATTACAACGAAATGATGTTACTGAATTACAACGGAAATGATGTTGCAATGTTCTCTGGTATATAAATGAAGAGAAAAATAAAATTAAAAAAACTTATTTTTGTGTTAAGTACTACCTCAAGGGGAATGAAGCTTAGGTGTTTGAATTTTTTTATGGTAAAAAGTCAAACTAATTTTAATTAAAGAAAAACAGGTATTTTAGTACTTTTTAACATTTATTGCTATGAGAGGACACTTACTGAATAGTTACAAGAAAAAACATCAAGTACATAAAACAGATTATTTAGTATTAAATTTTAAAAAGTCCAATATGTCGATACTACAGTACACGACAAACGGTAAGACGGGAAGAATTTTGGATCGGCCTGATCCGAAGGTGCGGGAGAAAGAGAGTTGAGGTTATATATGAAATGTTGCGATATACATTGTTCTCTCCACTGCTTAGCACTTATTTATCAATAATCATCGTTTTATGTTATTTATATTGTAGAAAAGAATCATTTCATTTTCAGTATGTCGCTGTTGTTGTTGCTTATGCCACCTGATCGACAACAACATCAGATAAAGGTTCACCAAATTCATTGCGGCTAAGGGCTAGATTTGTACGCCTGTCGTTAGCCTTAGCTTTGAGCCCCTTGCAGGTGACAGTATAATTTTGCTCGGTCCCACCCCAATTTTGAGGGAGAACACTGTCGGGATGGTCAGGGGCCTCCCACCTTTCTTCCCCTTCCACCAACCTCAAGAGAGGACTTGCGGCTCGACGGCTATTTAGAGTACCCCCACGCCGCGAAGGCATTATACATTTACAAACATCCATGCCTTCTCCGGGATTCAAACCCAGGCCCTTACGGCACCGCAGTCAGTGTCACTAACCACTGTAACGGATGGGCGGCTCATTTTCAGTCTAAAATCATCTAACCAAAATTTAATATTTTTCCATGTTTTGCTTTGTTTTTCAAAAATTCAACCTCTTAGTTGAGATATTAAATTTTGAAATTACTTTTTAATTATTTTCTTCTAATTCCGTACAAGAGAACATTTTAATAAATATATATATATATATAATAATTCCCTTTAATTTCATCCTGAATAACTTTTTTATTTTTTTATCCTCTCCTTCAGGACTCGCATTTTAACATTTAACTAGCTTATCCGCATAACCGTAATTTAATCGTAATCGTATCTTGAAAGTTAACAGCTTGCATCTTTTAAAAGTAATATTGCATCAAAAACTATCCAGCAGTAGCTTTCCGCTAGGAAAGAAGAAGTGAAGTGACGTGGAATTTGCCGCTTCATATAAAAGGCAGAACTCAAGAAGCTCCTTCTCTTTGCCTTTGTCTTTTTAGTCTGTGTGTTTTTGTCTTCGCTTTGTGAAAGTTGCTACTGCTTTTTGTAGTGCTGTGTGACTGCCTTAATCGCCGTTAGTTATGTGTTTGTTGTTTACCATATCAATGTCTTCAACGAAGAATAAAAATTGATTATAAATTAAAAAAGGATGTCTCCTCCATTCAACAACCTAAGCAGATCACTTAAACATGGAATACATAATACCATTTTCCGTAGTGTTTCATATATATATATATTTCAAACCACAAAAACATTCTCCATTTAAAGAATAAATGTACAAGAAATTCCTACTCAATCCAAACAGGCTCCATTACTAGATTCATCCGAATGGGCCCGTGCAACTTAGTAAGTGGTTTACCTCACCCTTTACATTTCATTTCCCTCAAGTACAGTAAGGAATAACACCCACCTTTTCCACATATCCTGAGGGGTTGGCGAAGCTATTGATCCGTACAGATTAATGAGCAATCTTCATCAGAATTTCACGAGAAATATCCCGTTTATACTTCTCTCACTGCGTTGGCGTGCTGGGAGTTCATTTCTCAGATTCCGAGAAGAATTTATATATTGTTGATGCAATCTTTGCCGCAATATACTACAGCTTTTAGGTAAATTGGAGATTCGAGTTTTAAATGGGATACCTTAGGTAAGGAAATACGGTTTGCCTTTATGAAAATTTTAGCTTTGAAGGGTTGGTTATTTGTCTTCTAAATTACCTTTTAAAGCATCGGTATAGTGTAGAGTTAAATCAGTGATGGTGCGCTTGAAAGCCAAGGAAAGTCAGAGATGCAGCTCTAGGGAGAATTATGACTGGAATTTTTGTTAGATCGGAACGTATTTTATTTCCACTCATTATATCAGAGAATTTTTCTTCAAAGAGAGTTATTTCTTTGTAAAATAAAAATATGATAATCTTCCATGCAGTAATTTCGCTCTTTTGGAATCAAAGAATTACTAAAAGGTTTGGGACAGCTTGTGAGAAAATTTGTAATGAAAAGATAAAAGAATTGTAACACATACATTTTACATTTTATTTTCCTGAAGTATATGACTACATTGATTCCTAGGGAAATATAATATGCTTAAATATATGATACAGTTTTACGTTGTATGTATAATTTGAAATACTAATTATTAGTTACCTGACTAAAGATATCTTAATTGAATTTTTTATGATTTTGATGATTTTTCTAACTTTTATAGAGTTTCTAATTATTGTAGTTATTAAAAATTTTCACAAAAACTGCAATAATTTGTTCTAGTTTGATTTATTAGTATAGAATACTCGTATAAGTGCTTCACAATACATAATCAGAAATGATATATATATATATATAATAATAATACTAATAGTAAGAACACAGGAAGCAGGAGATAACATCCAATTAATCGTTTATACGCAACAATCGAATTCAATCAACAAATCGCATAAATCATGAATTGTTTGAATTTGAGTCTTGAAATACGCCTTTTTATTTTGATGAATAAATTTAAGTACAATATTTTAAAGGGTAAAAGATCATATAAACTGTTGCCATTACCGAAAAAGAACAATATAAATAAATAAAAACTCCATATTTTTTTATTTACGTAACGCTAAGGCTAGTCTCTAGTGCAGTAATAGTTCTCCCAACCTTTTTTTTGCGCTACACTACTAATAATTTCAAAGTTCGGAGGTACGTTAACTAGGAAATAAGAGTATAAAAGAATTTTACTTATCTATAATACACTTTGTAAATTAGTTTATGGTAATAATTGTCAATACTAAATAAAATAATTTGTACGATAAAGACAATAAAATGTTTATTGAGTAATTAAATATAAATTAATTGTAAGAACATATTAAATGCGAAAGTTGGGCTTAATGATTTTTGATAATTTCGCTTATATTAAATCGTAAAAATGATAATAACACTCTCATTTCGTTTCCTTCATTCAAAAGTTTCGATCTTTTTACTAATTTTTATATTTGTTAATGCGGACAACCGAATCCATACAAATAAGATGTAGAAAATTGTAAAAATATTGTTAAAGTTTTTTTGGATATTATAAATAAGTGGGGTAATCACCTCTAAGTTCAATCCAAAATGAAATAATTGACTCGTTCGAATATTTTGAAATTAAATCTCGGTTATTACATAGCAAAATTAGTTTTTCCTCTTTATTCAAAGTTAAATTCCTATTCAGATGTATTCGTTATTACAAATGGATTACGAACCCTGCCAAATTTGTTTATTAATTTTTGTTATAGCCAAATTTTTGTTATCCCAAGTATTGTTAAATTTTTGTTTTTATTTTTGAAAATAATGAATAACTTTTTTCTCTAGTGAAGTCAAATGGTCAATAACAATGTTATCAATAGTTTGTTTCTATAAAACGGCCAAATGATTCAGTTTCAGATTTTTTTTATTTTTTTTCTCAGAGTATAATTAATAATTTTTTAAAAATTTGGCGGCACACTTCAAGAATTTGGCGTCACACAAAAGCGCCGTGGCACCGTGGTTGAGAATCACTTCTCTAGTGCAATGTCAATTGGATTCAAGTTAACTATACTAATTTCAAATCATATTTTTCCTGAATACGTGCTGATACGTATATTGGATATAAACAAATTGATTGATATAAACAAATCTTACAGCAACTCAATTATTCCATTCAACAACCTTTGAGGAAATGTGAATTATATTTGTAACCAAAAAGCCCACAAGCTTCGAAGTATTCAATATTTCATATCATCTGTTCTCTTATTGTTTCTGTTGGTATGTATGCAAATATTAATCATTCGATTTGTCTTTCAGATTAATGTATCTTCTAGGATTAATAATAAAATGAATTTTTTAAAGAAAGAATTATTATTGAAAGGTAAGCTATGAAATAAGTTATTCGAAGGAAATTTCTCGAGTAAGACATTAAAAATATTTAGAAACAGAGAGGTAAAATTATAAAATTATAAGAACTCAACCCTGAAGGGAATCTAAATTATTCGTGGGTTTGTAACCATTTTTTTAAAGATAATAATTAGAAAATACAAAGGACTATTATTTTAGGAACCAACAATTTCATTTACACTAACTCCAGAAATGTAATATTTCTGTTACATTTCTGAAATTTCTAAAGAGGTCTGTGTGTGAAAACTCTTCCAAGATTTTAGTTTTAATTTCAGTAATGTTTAAATTCGATGATTCGTCGGGATTAAATTGGCTCATTACAACTGCATTTTGCTAATGAACATAATAATTTAGAATCAATATCCAGTGACGAGAACGACAACTGAATTGAAGCTTTAATATTCCAATTTTCACGCCATACTACGTGAATATTCTTATATCCGGCTGAATTTATTATTTCACATGACTATCCTTCATAAAATCTTGAATCACTGGATTCGAAACTCCGCTATAAATCTTATTCCAAATCTATTACATAAATTTCGATAGAGAACTTACACTCAAGAGCCAAAACTTTATGATCACCCCTACATTTTGCAATGAACTCGCCTGGATGACGTGGAAGGCACGTGATCAGGGGGAAGTGGTATTCAAATGCTGCTGGAGAGTCTGAAGAATCATTCTTTCACTTACTTCTGTGTGTGACGGGAAAGGCTGCGGATCTAAGCGACTTTGATAGAGGGCAGATTGTAATGGCTCGAAGGCTCGGAACAAGTATTTCCGAAACTGCACGACTCGTGGATTGTTCGCGATCTACAGTTGTTAGTACTTATGCAAAGTGGATGAATGACGGTGAAACCAGCAGTAGACGACATGGTGTTGGACGTCCACACGCTATGAAAGAAAAAGGTCGTCGGAGACTGTCTCGCATGGTGAAGCAAAACCAGAGCCAGACAGTGGCTCAGCTGAAAGCCCAATACAGTGCAGGGCCAAGCAGAATAGTATCGGAGCACACTGTTCAGTGGACACTGTTAGATATGGGGCTACGCAGCAAACGTCCCACTCGTGTACCTTTGCTGACCAAGCGTCATCGCCAACTGCGCCTGCGCTGGGCCCGGGAACATCGCGACTGGTCCATGGATCAGTGGGAGAGAGTTGCCTGGTCAGATGAATCTCGGTTTGTCATTCATCACGCTGATGGCCGTATCAGGATACGCCGTCTTCCAGGCGAACAGTTGCTCCCTCAATGTACAGTAGTTCATACACAGGCCGGTGGTGGCGGTATTATGCTTTGGGGGACGTTCTCTTGGGTGTCTCTAGGACCCGTGGTTGTGGTAGAGCAGACCATGAATGCTACAGGGTATCTGAACATCATTGCGGACCAATTGCGCCCTTACATGGCCTCTGTTTTTCCAGCTGGAAATGGAATGTTCCAACAGGACAACGCCCCGTGTCACAAGGCTAAAATTGTGTTGGAGTGGTTCCAGGAACATGATGCTGAATTCCAGTTAATGTCCTGACCGCCTAACTAACCGAATCTCAATCCGATAAAACACATTTGGGATGTCATGGGATGGCAACTCAGAGTTTAAGACCACCAATTCGCAATATCTCGGATTTGCGTGACCGTTGCTTAAACATCTGGTACAATCTGTCTCCGGCCATCTACCAAGGACTTGTGGCATCCATGCCATTGCGGGTTGAAACTGTGTTGCGCGTTAAAGGTGGGCCAACTCGTTATTGACAGGTGGTCATAATGTTTTGGCTCTTGAGTGTATATATATAAAAATATGTTAAAGCAAAATGTATAAGTTTTGTTTCAACAGCGGCTCAAAATTTTGTCTTCTTCATTCGGTTAAATTTATATTTTTTTTAAAAAATATTATTTATCCAGCGATTATACTATTTCAAAAAATAATAAATTGAAGAAATCTTAGGAATTATTATGTGCTAGAAATATAAAAGAAAATATTTTATATTAAAGAGCTACAGGAAATTATTTTATTTAGAATGTGTGAGGAAAAGTATTATTTTTAGCAGACAAAAACGTAAATAAAATAAAGAAAGAAAGAAATTCATTCTATAGCATTGCCAAAAAGGAAAATAAGATCAAATATGAATGGTTGAAAATATGCAGGTATTAAATATACAAAACCAAAGCTCAAGAGCTTTCATGAAAAGCAATATATAAATATAATCTAGTATAAAATATAATTCACTGCGAAGTTTTCTGATTAGATTTTTTGAATCTTTAGAAGATGAAATGAATTTGACAGTTAAATTACATTTGGAGAAAAATATCCGACATTTATATTCTTTATCTGAGTACTTGTGAAGAATGAAAAATGAGAACATTTATCAAAATCTACGGTGCAGACGATTTTTAAGCTTTGTTTTTATAGAATTTCAAAATTCATTTTAAATGTTTAAAACTTTTAACATTCACTTTTTTTTAACTTTGCAATTAACAAGAAATTTTTTTGTACACATATTTAATTGTATATCTTCGATAAAGAATCCATATAAGAATTTTATTCCAAAGAATATTCCTTCTTTTCTTTACAGATTTTTTTTTAACTTTTTAATAAAATTCTTCGCATACAAAGTTCTTTAAAATCATTTATTATTTTTAAATATAATTAACTTCTAAATATAATCTCATAGAAGCTAGATGAAGCCATATCAAGGCAAATTTAATTAAATTCCAAAATGTCCAAGACATTTTTAAATTCATCAGACGATAAAAAATAACCCTATTTAAATCTTCAACATAACTTTTATTCCATGATAATATACAGCATAAGTTTTTATGTTCTAAAATAAATAATCTGTGTAAAGTTGTTATAGATATTTCACATATTTAATAATATACTTAACTCCTATTTTTATCGTATAAACTGATATTTATAAGTATTACTACGAATTATTACTATACTTTGTTAGTACTTTCAAAACTATTTTTCTAATTCTTGAGAACTCTCTCGCTTGTTGCTTAATATTTCGACATTTTACTACTTTTTAGTTTTCTTTGAAAAAAATTTCAAGCGGATTTTTGAGAAAGGAGCTTTTAAAGTTTTCTACACGAATTAGTATGAAATACGGTACTTTTGTTTTATAATCAGCTTTAATTTCTACTGTCTAAAACTAATGTCCTTATAAAACAATATAATATCAATATATTAGCGAATGATTTATTTTCAATTATTATTATGAACACATATTCGTGGAAGCTTTCTTTTCGTAAACATTAAGAAAACATTATATTTTTATATAGTTTATATTAAATAAACAAATGAAAAATTGTGAGGGAATATTTTAATCTATAATACTCTCAATACGAATAATCAGAAGATTATCATCGAAATATGTTTGTGTATAAATACACTACACACATAAATAGAAATGCAATACGTGAAAAAGAAAATCAAACTATCCCATTTATTGGGAATCTGTTTATCATATATTCTTTACTATATTCTACTTCCTTTAATTTATTTTTGTAGAAATGTAGTCTTTTCAATATAAGAACCTTTACAGTGTATTTTACTTCATGTGTTTCAATGTATATCTATAATGTTTAATTGTGTATTAAAAACTCTATACAAAATTATCCGCCGAATGTTAAAGATTGAATTGATTCGTTCTGAAAATGTAAAGTCATGAGAAAGTTAGGCCAAAATTTAGATTTTTAAATGTTAAAAGGATATTCTGATATATGTCGATATAACTGCCTTTGAATAAATGTACAATGTTTAACGAGTATAAAAATAAGCTTAACTCTAAATCAGGAAAGTAATAAAGATTACTTTTTGCCTCTTTCACGTCTACGGGAAATTTTTTCCAGGTTTAAAATTGATGATTGTTGTATTTAATTATAACCTTATATGCATTTTTATATAAAATATTGAAATAGAGCATATGCATAAGCAATTGCGTAAACGGGGGGGGGGGGGAGAACTCTGAAATCAATTTGGGCGCCATTGATAAAATATTCATGGGCTGTAATGTGCATTTTCAGTTTATTGCTATGTGTGATAACATATTACTGTGTTTTGCCACGTTTTATGTTTTTTGTTAAGTGTAATTTTGTGCAATTATAAAGTCTATATAAACCAATGAAAAAAATTCCTGATAATGATAAATAATTCTATGGGAATAATTCTATTCTATTCTCATAAAATTCCCCAAGAAACTACATATTTTTAAGCATTTTTCTTATAATTCTTATTTATTTTACACCTGAACATACTAAAATAAGCAGTTACATACTAATATTCAATCTTAGTAATTTAATGGTGCAGTAAGGGTTAATTAATATCCAGATTTTTTTCAATACATTATATGAAGACTTGTGTGTACTTTATATAAATGAAGTGAAAAATGAAATTTTTTGTGTTAATTGATGTCACTAAATAGTCCCAAATTAAATGATATGACCAAAAATTGATTATTGATGCTATGAATCATTTATTATTGATATCATTAAACATTATTATTTTTTCTTCCAATTAGAATAGCACATCAAATAAAAATACAAGTAATATAAAAAAATTTTAAGTCAATTCCTACTTTGAATAGAAAGTATTTTATTAACGATTGAAAACTTGAACAAGATATATATAGAGAGAGAGAGAACTAATAGTAGGAATTTAAAAAGAGCATGATTTGTCTGCATTGTTGTTACAATGCACACCCGGTTCCGCTAGTTTGGCTGAAAAACCTGTTTTCGACGCCAACTTTTGTCATTGTTTTAACAGTTACATTGTTACAATAATGGAGACGAATCTAAGTTGGCGTTGAAAACCGGTAAATAATTTAATTAATTAACCAGTAATTAATGAATTAATATTTGAAAAAACTGTATTAACATTAAGTGTCATCCACTACAAGTTTAAAAAATTTATCTGAACTTGATCGGATGAATAGAAAGTATTTTATTAACGATTAAAAATTTGAACAAGATATATATATAAATAAATATATATATATTTATAGGGAGAGTGAGCTAACAGTAGGAATTGAACAAACGGAAAATGTCGTTAAGAAATTTAATATGTTAACAAAAATATTTAGAAGTTTCATTTATGCTAAGTGTATTATTATATTTCTTAAAGAATATTCAGGAGTAAATATTAAACGAGTCTGCGTGTTAAAATCTGTCGCATTTGATTTTAGCCAAAAAAAAGTGTTCAGAGTAACGTTCACGTGTCTAACTTCTCACGCTTTTTGACTGTTTTTATTTTTCCTTCTAAAAAAATCGATAAAGTGAAGAGAAAAAATACAATGAGATATTGAGTTGTTTATTACCACTAAAAATAAAACATCAATACAGATAGTTCAACAAAAAGATTTCTTAGCTTCTGAAATTAATTTTGATTTATCTGTTGTTAAGAGTCATATGCCTTTGCTACTTTTTCACTGATAAAAAAATATCGATAGTAAATGTGTTAATTAAACAACGTATGTTAATAATTGAACATAAAATTATGTTAAATTAAATAAAGTATGATAAAAACTTAATAAAAAATCACATTAAATTAACCCTTTGTATACATATCCAAAAAGATCAATCACTAAAGATTCATCGTAAATTTATTTATGGAATCCCTGAATGGTATTATTTTTTAAAAAATTCCATTTTTGTACATTTTAGTTAACTTTTTGTGATCTCATTTGTGGAATAATTTATTTTATCGAATAGAACATCACGTATATAGCGCCTTTTGAAGAGAAAAATAATTAAACACCATATATTTAAATTTTGTTTTATTTTATATCTTATTCTTCCAGCTGTAATTTTTCTCTTTTGGTAATGATTCAGTTTTTGAACCCATTTGCTTTAGATTTCAACCGATGGAATAAAAAACGGCATCTCTATGTAAATAAATAGTTTTTCCTGGTGGTTTCAATAAATGCCTCATTTTCCTTTATAAAAAATTTATGAATAATCTTCGTTTTTAAAATCAACTAATTAATCTATAAATGTTTTACATTCTTATAAATGTGTTTAAAAAAGCAACATATATTTACTTCTGGAAATATATAAAATAATTTATACATTTGGAGCCAAATATTTCAAACTGAAACGTTTTTGTAAGCCTATAATTAATTTCTCATCTTAAACTCTATTTAATTAACTTTTATACCGTTGATTCATTTCAAACTATTGAGTACCTTTTTTTAAACTCTCTGCATCATCTTCATTTCGATACGGGAAGGTTACAGCCAATGAATGTGCATATTTGGAGAAAATCACCGAAATATGGATTGGGTATAAATGAACTAGTTCGAATGGAATTCGATGACTTTTTTATTTTTCAATTTCCTTTAATTTCTCTAAACAATTTTTTTAATTTGTAATGGTCCTGGCTTTTAGGACTCGCGCGTAAATACTTGCTAGCCACTCTCCAGCGAGAATCGTATGATATCTTTCCACCAATAGCAATCTCCATTATTGGAAGTCATGAGTTTGGAAAACTTCCTGTTGCCAATTCATATAAATACCCAAGACTCTGCAAAAATCTCTCTTTTTTTTTCTTCATAATATAAAGTGCTAGCCTGCTTTTGTTTCTTGTTATATCGTCTGCCACTGCCTCCTTGATGTGATGTGTGAAACCGGACACTATACGAATGTTGAAAATCATCACATGCGGGAAACGTGGTTGAAGAAAAAGCAAAATAGGTGCAAACTGTCGCAATTTTACCTTGATTGTGGAAAATAATCACTTATTTTTCGCTGAGGTATTGTACACCTTCGTTTTTTCGCTGCAAAGTCTCTGATTCTCTTGAGCAGCAATAGTTGAGTGGGACAGCGCACTCTGATTATAGTTCGTACCACTCCATAGCTGACTCTAACGCAGAAATGTGTCAGCATTTGATGGACCCTTGTTACTTTCGTTGTTGTTGTGTCCTCGTATTCATCCGTTTCATCGTCGACAGGGTCGGCAAAGTTTAAAATGGTTTCTCGGCTTTTTTTATGTCAGAAATTGTGGACTTTCCAACATTTTAAAACTGTGCTAGAGACGCTCCACTTTCTCCCTTCGCGAGACGGTTTAATATTTCAAGTTTTGTCTCTATGTTCAAGACGTTGCGTTCCCGTTTTGAGTTCAAGCCATAGCATTTCACAACTCAACAAAAGAGCACGTATACACCCCTTCACTTGAAAACAAACAGACCTAATTTTCCGCGCAGATGTTTACCAAATCACACAACTGAAATTCTCCAAATACCCATTACCTTGTGTTTTCCCGTCAATTTTGGCCTCACGTGAAACAACTGTTGAGCATTTCACTGTTCGAAAACGTATCCGGACGAAAGTCCGGATATTTGACGCTCCGGATAATAAACGTTGGATAAACGACGTTCTACTGTATATATATATAGTCAATCTCTACTAACGAGAGATGAACGATCAATAATCAACAAAACTGAAAAGAACCGAAATTGTAAGATAAACCAGACATAAGATTTTAGAAAGGTATACAAATTATAAAAATAATATAATTTAAAATATAAAAATATGGATACTACAGGATTATAAGTATTGCTGACTTACGACAGCTCTTATATATAAAATAATTTATATAAAAGTAGGGTTGAACATGTTTTTTGGCCAGCCAACCTTCCCCCTTTCTGTTAATAATACTGAGCAAAAAAATCTATTGAAAATAATGGATAGAATACCTAAATCCATTACAAGAAAAAGGCAACTTACCTAAAAATTGCATTGCATTCAAAAATGGAGATCCCCCGATATATATATATATAAACATAAAACGAATACTGTTGTTAGATAAAATTATACAGAATGCTGATATTTAGAAGAAAATTATATCAAAAAAATGAACTAAGCTTGTATCATTAGTACAAAATATTAGCATATTAATGCTGTTATGATACAGAATACGGATATGGTTTGGTCTTTTGCATAGTATTAGTGTTCTATATCGTATAGGAATGAAATAATCAGAGTAATACTAGTGAGAAAAAAATAATATATAAATTGTATATAATTCCTAAATTGTGACAATAAATCTTTAACATAGATTAGCGAAATTATAATTAAAAGCTAACTCGAAAATATATTAAACATGTAGTAAAATCAAATTTTTAATAACCTTCGTACATAATTTTTTAATATTTTTGTAAAAAAAATCCTTCTTTTGTATTGTTTTATATTAAATTTCCAAATCTATCTATATATCATTTAAATTTTCAAAACTAAATCCACTGAATTTATAGATCTGAGAAAAGCCTGCTTTCAGACAGATACTTTTTCTCAGGATGGAAGACCATGACGGATTTCGAACATTTTCGGAATACTTCCGATTATTTTCCTAAGGTTACCATCTTTTCAAAAAGAAAATTCCCTATTTATCTTGAATAACATTAAATACACGAGAAAATTTTCTTCTCAGAAGCATCTTTTAAGTGTAATGATCCTGAACAAAAAAAAAATACGTAAAAAGGATACGTAAAAATTTCCAAATCGTAAAAAAAATTGATATACAAGTAAAGTAATTAGCTCCAGAATTAAATAGAAAAATTTAAGTCTCTGAATCTCCTCCTTAAAGAATTCTAAATGATCATATTTAAAAATAAAAACTGGAGAAAGGATTATTTATCTCTGTGGCAAGATATATATGTTGCCATTCCACCGCACATTTTAACTATATTGTTTATAAAATCTATCAATTGTAAACGACTTGCTACTTTAAGTTTCATTCATGAAGGTACAAAACTTAATACAACAAATTCAGTTTTAATTAAATGAGAAAAAAATTGTGAAAAAATAATAATCATATAAAATGTCTTCGTAAAAGCAAAAGTTGAATTTTCTAAGAATACAAATTTAAATACAAACAATAGACCTTATGGGTGTAAGAACTAAGTAAAATAAAAAAAATTTAATCAATTGAAAAAATATCAAATGAACTATATTTGAATAGAAATTAAGTATAAAATACGTAAATTGTTAAATTTTTTTTATTATTAAATATAAGAAAACGAAACTTCAGGAAAAACTTGAGAAATCCAGTTAAAACCATACCGTCTTTGAAACTTACCAGTTTAAAAGTGTGCCCAATATTTTAGAAAATTCTTCGGAAAAAGATACCAATATGAAATTGATATAAAGTTTTATCCTGTTTGGATTCTGTTACGAATTTCCAAACAGAGAAATGCACAAATATTGAATTATTTATTATTTTGTGGATTGTTTCAATACTATTTTTTATGTATGTATCATTTATTGATTTAAATGTATTATGTATATATATATATATCATTTATTTACGTACGTATATTGTATTTTGAATTTAACACTGATTATGCCAATTGAAAAGAAGAAAATGTGATATATTTTATAAAAAACGGGAAAAAACTGTGCAATCAATCATTTGAAAATCCTTTTTGTCAGCATGAAAAAAGGAGCGAATTAAGAGATTTTTATTCCTACATAGAGAAGTATTTTAGAATTATTTCATATTTATATTTAATTAATAGTATAGCGGAAGGTGATTGTTATAATTGGAAAAAATTATATGCAAAATAATTAATTAATTTAGTTTTTCTAAATATTTTTTTGTTTAAAATATCCTTCAGTTGTTCTCTCCTGTAATTGTGGATTGTCTATACAATTATTGGTGAACTTTTTGCAATTTTGCTCTCTTATTAAAAAAACTTCTTAAAATAATATAAATTTTCTGATTTTTATGACTTTTTTAAAACATTAATATAATTACATTTAAATATATTCGAGTCTGTATTTCGAATATGTTCCTATATGACGAAAAATTATGGATGCATAAGTTGTCGAGGGTAGAAAAATCACATTTTTCACAATTAATTGGATTTTAACATCAAATTTAGTTATTTTGTTTATTTATTTATTAATAACAATATACTTATTTAACTACGATTATTTACTTGTTTCCTTGTATTTGTGTAATTTTATCATTGTTTTATTTATCAGTTAGATGAATGTTTTTGAATTTAAAAAGTAAAAGTGCTTCAAGTTATAAAATTTTCCGTTATGTCTATATTTTCGATAAATCTTCAAAAAGCAGCATGTTAGTTACTGAGTTAATGACTATGTTTTATTTATATAATTTATAAATTGTACATTAGTAATGTGTTCCAAGCATGTCAGAATTTAATATATTATTAAATAAAAAGCAAATTTTTGAAAATCTAAAAAAGTTATCTTTTTATTTTTTTGTTGAAATTTATTCATTTAAATCTAGTTTTTAAAAATTCTGTATCAAATTATTATTAAATATTTAGAATGTATTAAAGGGATTTTTTGTTTGATCTACCAAAATTCGACCATAAAAAACAATAATTCTAATAATATATTCTTAACTACTATATAATAAGGTTGTAGAAGGAAAAAAATAGTTGTAATATTACACATTCCAAATAAATTCATCAGATATATTAGCTTTAAAATCATTTTTCTTTGTACTAGAAAATACTGCTTTTCTTTTTAAGTGCTTAAAACTTATTATTTTGTGAAATAACATATTTAATACGGTACAAAGAAAAAATTTATTACCAATAATATCGTTAAAGTTTATTGGATTATATAAATAATTTCTTTCGAAAGTATAAAATGTTAAATTATTTCAAGCTAAAGATTGTCAATCAGATGAGTTTCGTAAATTCTTCGTTTTTAAATGATACTGCAATTCAAATTAAGAAATAAGAATAATATTTTATTTTTTTTTTATAAAAAGGATTTATTTTCACACGTTTACTAAAGTATACAGCTCACTCTCGCTTTTTCTGAGCTTAAATCTGAAAGTGCAAGAAATTTAACATGATAAAAAAAAATGAAACTCTTTTAATAACCATTCACCAAACGTATTACCTAAATAAACAAAAACCGATGCCAAAATAATTAACAGCCACTACATGCATTTTCCAGAACTATCAACTGCCAACATTCACACTCGCATCCAAACCACACAAACTCCTCATGCCAGACACAGAACTAAATTATCTTAATGAATAATTAACTTACCCCATTTGATCATGAGCGCCTGTCATTATGAGAACAAATTGGGAATAATTCCTCTTCTCTAGAAAAAAGGAGATTCCAAATACTTCTTCCTTCCTCCTTAATTTAAGATTCCTTTATTTTAAGCCCAAAATCAACTGATAGCCCTCTACTATCTTTACTCTAAAAGCAGAATGAGCGATGTGTACCGAGTCCTTCAGCGGTGCTCGGTACAAAACTGTATCTCTCTCTCTCGGTGTTGTTCTCTACTTGAAGATGGGAATGTCACTGATATATTTCCAAGACGCACCGGGTTCCTGGTAGGGACGCTCCTGGCCGATAGATGGCGCTTCTACAAACTCTGCTTCCATTGGCTCTAGGCACGTGGGTGCATTGTGCGTTCGTGCGTTCGTTGCACAAGGTGTCACGCGATACAAAGACAGGGTTAAAAATGTGAAAGTTGATCAATGCTTCGAATAGCCCAATCGCACTTATAAGAGATCAGTATCTATAAATGATAGGAAAGTGCCTTTGAGGACGCTGTGGTGGAGAGTAAGAATGGGATGTGATAATTTTTTTTTTCCATTCTATAAGTTCTTTCTTTTGTGAAGATTCAAAAAAGAAAAGAAAGTTTAAGCGAGAGAAAAAGATGCTTTATTTTTCACCAAAGGAGCGGGACATTATTTATCGGAGAAGTAATTGTGGAACGTTTCATTTGTCTATTTTTTCAGGAAAGTTATTTTTAAAGAGAGAAAGTGTGTGTGAGAGAGATTTTAGAATATATAGAGGGGGAAATATGCTATTATAATGAATGTATAAGAGTAAATACTTAAAAATAATCAATTTCTTTTCGAGTTATTCAAAAAATAAAGCTAATTCTTATCAACTTCCTTCGATTTTTTTTAACTGTCCCACATGGGTGTAAAATTAACACAATGAAGAAAAAAACCAATATTTTGCATCTCCAGTTCAGCGGCGTAGCTACCGCCGTATCAATAATACGGGGCTCTCAAGCTACAGAGACCCTAAAATGTGTAAGCAAAAAACCCACAAAATGTTAAAAAGCCCCCAAAGAGTTTTGATACGGGGCTGACTCAGAACTAGCTACAGAGTGCTCCAGTTATTTGATTAGATTTGTATAACATAAAATCCAAGCCAAGAATAACTTAATAGAATAAACCAATTAAATTAAAGCAGTGTTTCTCAAACAGTGGGGCGCCCCCTGGGGGAGACGTGAGGGGAACGCGAGCATATCGAAAGTCGAAAACAAAACATTATTTAAAAAATTATTAATTTACTGAAAATAAACTAACAAAATACATTCTGACATAAAAAAATAAAATACACATTTACACTGATATGATATACTTATAAATATTTCCGTTCTGCACAGTGTATTTTATAATTAATTTAACAATACTAAGTTAAAAACAAGTTTAATAATTACCAGTGACCCCATGGGCTTGTCATATGTAAAATTATGAACAAAAATTAACTCTTATCTTGGTAATTTGCATGGTTTATAATTAATTCCTTAAATGCTGATTAAAAATTACGCGATTCGCTCCCCAATACCAACTCTTTGACTCGTAATCGAACGTATGCGGTGTATCGGGGGAGGGGGGTAGAAAAGGAATAAATAAGCAAATCATCTGAAATAAGTAAATCTTTTGAAAACACTGTAAAAGTCATTTTACTGCATTCCAAAGCCTTCGGAATAATTTTATGGATAGCAGTTCACAGAAAAAATTGTACTTCGGAAATACATCAGGGGCAATAAAAGCACTGGCTGAGAGAGAACTTATTGAATTAAATACATTGTTATTGTAAGGTAGGGGGTGCGATGAAAATTATGATTGAATATCGGGTCGCAAATATTGAAAGTTTGTGAAGCGCTGAATTAAAGCAATATGAGAAGGCGTTCCTTTTAACCTCACTTACAATTAGACAAAAATCAATCCAAAAACTGAAGTTTTCACCAAATGTCGAAAGTTTGTATAAGAGTGTATATTGAATAATTAAATAGTAATATAATAAAAAGACTTGATATAGTTGACAGAAAAGAACTCATAAATATTTAAGAAAAATTATAGGAAGTGCGTTCATCGTCGCCAGTGGTTGAAAAAATAGTGTAATAAATGATTACATAAAATAAAATAGTTTAAAAATAATTACTCTAACTAATTAAAAAAATAAAAATATGGAATAAATTTGATATTGGTACACTACTGTTCTTGACGTGATTTTGAAATCGCGCCAAATAAACCTTTGCCAATCAATGTAATATTATCGTATTGTAATGTTATTGCCTTAACTTGGCGAAATTTTTTAGCTATTTAGCAAAAAATGCGTAGCGTATCGATATCAAATTAGCGTCAAAAATATGAAATTGAACGAAGAAAAGAAATTTGTATACGCAATAAATGTTGCCAATAATTAACGTAAAAAAATCTATTAGATTGTTGCCAGGTTGATGATGCGTTTTAGAAAACTATTTTCAACTGAATTACATGATAAATATAATTTTAATTGTCACGTGCGCTTTTGGAATTTTATAGAAAAACGAAAGTTCAGAAATAAAATCGTTTTTTTAACTTATTGGTATAGATATAATTAATTGTAAAAAATGCTAGTTATAGTAAATACGTAATTTATTACACTCAACATTATTTTATTCAGTTAGTAGAGGTCTCAAATGTAAACCTTCCTTAGTTCTCTAGAATATGTATAACAATCGATTAAAATGTAATAAATACAATACTGTTAAGTATTTAAAAGATGTTTTCATTAAAAGTTATTCAGATTAGATCTTTTCTACAAAAAATATTAAAACAATTATTTTCCTTTCAATGTTGCATAAACATAATTCGATCGAATTGCCCCAAAAAAATCAAAATAAAGCAACTTGAGTAACGAGAAATGCGAATACCTGTTTCCATTTCCCAAACTTTTGAAATACAGCACAAAATTTATTCAATGATAACAAGTCTCGAAATGGAAGAAAAATATTGATGTATAATGTTATTTTATTAAAATGAAACATGAGAAATCTTAAAGAGTTATAGACTTTTTTTATCTAGATTATTTATCTATATAAAATTGTGTGCATATAAGATTTCGTTGTATTTATTATTTTGAGACTTATTTGTTATTTCGTTATATTTATGTTCTAGAAAGTCTGCAAATAATCTTTTTCAACGTGAATTGAATCGAAAAAGTTCATAGGAATAATCTACCAATGAATTATTAATATTTAAATGTTTTAATATTAATGAAATGAGAGGAAAATGTGTGAGGTCAATATTCCCAAGTAAATTTTTACATATTTCACCTCTTTATGTTGATTATTTTTTGAAACATTTTGCTATTCAATAACCATTCTGTAGGTAAAACGTTTCCAAGTAGATAACTTCGAAATTCAACTTGCATTGAGGAAAATGAATATTTCAATTTCATTGAATTGAAAATGACATTCTCAATGTTAAAATCCATTTTATTCATTCTAAGTTCATCTACTATAATATTCGTTTGGTGTCAATTCCAAAATTTTAAAATATGAATAGTTTAATTTTGCTGTACGTGTTCATGAGAAATGGTCGGCAGAAATTTTGAATTTATGCTTCAGATAATATATAGAACTGCTTCTATTTTTTTAAAGTTATGTAAAGTATTTAGTATAAAAAAAATTCCTACATTCATTGGTAAAAAGAGGAAAATGAAATATTTTTCTCTTTTAATGTTATCTGCTAAAATAACTTCCTATGGATGTTTATTTTTAAGAAAAATTAAATCTTACCCATAAAAAAAATTAATCTGAACTTCTAAAACAAATTAAATTTACTTTTTTTAAAAAAAATTTATTCAACATCATAAATAGATATTTATTGTTATCCAATGTATAGGCGAATCGAATTTTTAAATTGCTCTACAATTACTTCTGTTTGTTATTTATAGTCTTTAACCCTTTAATACTGACAGTACTTATAAGTACCACTCACTTTAAAATTACATAGAATAACCATTTTTACGAATATTCTGACGATACTTAGCAGGAACTCTCTTTTAATTCCACTTTTCTAGGATACATGGCAGCACAAGTTCTATGATGAGTATTTTAGCGGGGAAGGAGAACAGTTTTAAAATTGAAGTTGCATTTTCAGCTGCCTTTTTGATCAGATTGTCAAGATTATCAATTCTGTTCCGCAAAAGTAGTTGAAGTCAAAAAGTAAGTGTTTTATTTTTTTATATGTTAGTTAAGACCTTAGAAAACGATTTGACTGTTTTTTAAGTGAACAATGGAAAAATTTATTTTGTAGTTGAATAACTTTGTGGTACCGCCAGTAGACCGGATGTTAAAGAAAGCATTTAGTATTTACTTTTCATCCGGGTAGTTTATTATTGCTTTTCGTTGTGTTGTTGCGTCATTACTAAAGTGTTACAGAATTATGCTTTTTTGGCATTTCTTTTAGTTTAACTTATTTATTTTGATTTTTTATTTATTCTTAACGCTTTAACAAAATTTTGAAATTTGAATCTGAGCTTACTTTTTTTTGCCTCGCAATTAAATGAAATATCTATTCTTTATTCAAAAATTAACATTTTAAATTTTTTTGTGTGCAACTGAAATCTAACCATAATAGGTGGTTTTTAAAGTGCTATAATTTCTTCCTCTTTTTAGAAGGTCAGGAAAAAAGAAGCTCGGTCTTCATGAGGCATTGAATTTATTAATGAACCTACCATATGAAAGCAGTGATGTACTAACAGATGATTCTTCAGATGAAGAAGTCGCAACAAAATTTCTGCTGGAATTTTCGTCATATTCTGAAAAAGACTATCACGAGACTGAACAAGACCCAGGGTGCAGTGATTCATGTTCAGAAAACACAGCATTTCATACCCTAAAATACAGTGATTTAAAAAACATTCAATCGAAACCTCGCTCAAAATGCGCAACATGTAATGTATTTTTGAGTCGTAATGAAAAGAAAAACCGTTTCTTTGACTATTATTAAATTAAACTTATGTGTAAAACCTATTTTTATGTGTCAAAATAGTAAATATATTTTTTTTAATTTTATAATTTTCAGAAATAAATTTTTTTGTGCTGCAAGTTATTAGCGTCTCTGGTTATTTAGCATTTTTAATAGTTAAAACTGCGTTAAAAAAGTTTTTCTGTCTTTTTGTACTATGAGAATATTTTAGACCTTTGTGTACTGACGGTACTTTAAAATACCAGTTTAGTTAATTAGCTATAAAGGACTAAATTTCCCAAAGTTGGTTAGTTTTTATGTATATCCTTTAATTTTCAATGTTGTGACTCAAAAAAAAAATTATTACACGAAAAAAATTGCAGTAAAGGGTTAAAAAATCCCTTAGGTTTATTGCCTGATATCTAAGAAACTGAGCATAAAATAAATATTTGGAATAATAAATAAGTTAAGAATAAAATTTTGGAATTTTATAATCTTTGGAATTGGAGGAGGGGGTGAGAGGGCGAGGGAAAAGTAAAATATAGACTTTCATAAAATAAATTTTTAACAAGAGAAAAAGTACTAAGCTTCGTTTATATCCCAAGAACGCTCGTCCTTTCCGCAACAAGTGTAATACTGTTACAAAACAACTTTTACAGGGGCAATACATGAACTGTTTCAATGACATTAGCGTGTGTCTGTTGAAAGATGCCATAAGCTTGTATTTAGTAGATAAAACTAGAATTCTGAAAGAGAGAGTGTGCATATTTATATTATATTAAAATGTGTTTAGATAAATAATATTCACTTGTTATTTTTTTTATTTAACTGTGCTAAACTATCAACTGATAACGTATTATTCGGTATTCCAAAGTATAAAAAGTTATTAGTTTGCAACATAGTAAAATTACTAATTGTTTATTTATTCAAAATTAAGTAATGAAACCAAATTTTGTGACAATAAATATCTAATTCAGTAATGTTATTTTATTTTTAAAAAGTACTTAAGCATGCTTGGGTGTAAGAAATTTTTATCTAAATTGTTACAATAGTTTCAAACTCAAAAACTTAGCTCTGAATAAAAATTTTCTTAACTTGCAATTTTCTTGTCAAATTACCCTTACAGACGACCCCCCACCCATGACATAAATATTTTAACAGACATTTTCAGAGTTAAAAAAGTAATGAAAAAAAGAACTTATCAATATATATTCTTATTTTTCACTGAGCCTTAATGATTTCGTCCACTTTCTTAACTATGTGTGAGTAAATCTTTCCTCTAGCCAATACCATCCAAGCATACTTTAAGCTTAAAATTGGATCGCCAAATGCATTTAGCGGAAAATGACCTCTAGAGGGAATGAATGGGAGATATCACTTGACCAATAGCAGGGTTTGTTTGAACTCTAGTGTTTACGGTGGTTTCCTTTGCAGTGTGGAAGACATAAAAGTGCACGGGGGTTCTATTACGGATCAATAACAGCACACAGACAGTGAGAGAACCAAGTGCATCCCAGAAAACATATTTTTGTACTCATAGCGCAAGTTCCTAAAGCAGGATTAATTTTTTTTTCATTCTCTATTTGATTTTTTGTTCCCCTTTTTTTGCATGCGCACCTAGACGACTATCTTTTTTCCCCCACATAAGTCTAAAAGGAGCTTAGTTTGGAGAGACAGATCCTGCATTGAAAAGTTTTGTAGATTTAAGAGGATTGGTGATTCTTTTTTCTGTTTGAAGTCAGTTGTGTCCAATGGATTAGAAGAGTAATACATACAAGGGTAGTAGTTTGGTTAAGTATTAGTTGTTGGAATTTAAAACATCTAATAGTGTTTATTTAAAAATTAATCCAGGTAAAAAAAAGTTTTAACTTTTTTTTAAACTACAGGGTTTTTTTAGTTCTTATTTTTCGAAGTACTTTTATATCCTTTTAAATTAATTTTTAATTCTTTATGTTAATGTTACCATTAAAGTGTGAAATCCTTTATTTCATAGAATAACTAGGTATTTCATGAAATAACTAGATAAGTCGGTTAAAGTATATGAAATTATTGAATTCTATGGTTTAACTAGGTATACTATAGAATAACGATTACTTGATCGTTAAAGTACGAAATTGAAATTCATCGCTCAGAAGTTCTTTGAACCGGTTGGCTTATAGCTGTTGGCTTGTGTAAAAAATGTGTAATAGTAAAAAGTGCGTTTGTTTCAAAAATAATATGCAATGCAATTCATATTATTCAGTATATATATGCCGGCTGGGTGGGGTGGTTGGTTTGTTGCTGACCTTCTGTACCCAAGGTTGCGGGTTTGACCCCGGCCCAAGTCGGTGGATTTTCTTGATGCAGAAAATCGACAGCGGCCATGTCGTATGATTATACGGCATGTAAAAAATCCCGAGAGTGTCTATTTGGCTTGGGCGCTCTCGGAAAAATTAAATCCTAGTACATGTTCGCATCGTCAGAGCTCAGGTGTCTCCATCTGTGGAGGAAACTGGGCGTCAAAATTACCTGTGGCGATTGGTATCCGCCTAAATGTCGCCGCACTAAAGAGTGATACCAGCTGGGAATGTACTAGGTCTGCAATGGTAAAAATACTAATCCGCAGCCCCATTGGATAAAAAAAATATTATTCAGTATCATCACAGCAATCCTAGCTCTAATAAACAATGAAACGTAAAATAAAGGTTTTTCATAAAATTTAAATCATCACCCAATTCTCAAATCTGAAAAAAATTTAGATTTTACAAGTAAAGGTCTAATGTCAGTTTTGAATGTATCAAAAGATACCCCGTTGACCCTTGGGAACCTTGGAAATATTTAAACCTCTTTTTGTAAGTAAAATCGCAAATTATAAAGACATTTTTTAAAAAAGTGGTATTATTAATAAAATCGTATTTAGATTAAGTTATACATCAATCTATATATATATATATATATATATATATATATATAAGGATGTTTGCATATATGAAATCACTTCACACTTCAACACCATTCAACCGATCACTATGAAAATTGGCATGTGTATTTAATTTTTTTGGAGAAGGTTTTTATTGCTATCCCCTTTGTTGCTGCTCCCCACCAGGTGGCCCTACAGTAAAGCAACTTCTGCACCATTCAATAAATCGCCAAGTTGCCAACAGAGTCGCCAAAAATGATCCCAACTTGACTCTTTCACCAATACTTCGCTATATTTTCATTGAATCGCCATAATAATATAAGGAACGGGGCTGCTTGCAAATATTATAATTCTAACATAAAATAAATACAGCAGAAAGTAATATTAACGTATTACACATCCAGATATAAATTACTTACACTATTTTAAGTGTTCATTACATAAAATTTGTAACAATGTGTTACTTTTGCTGAGCAGAGATCAGCTTAGGAGGGTGTTTTCAAAAATCGACCCACAAGATAGTTACGGGCGTTATAAATTTTTTTAAAAATCCTTTTTATCAGCTATTAGACCTTTATACTTTAAATTTAATAAATATGATTTCTGTGTTCTGCAGAGATATGCAAAAAAAATTTTTTTGTTTAATTTGCAATTCACGTAAAATTAATTCATTAAAAACTTCTTTATCCTTCAATCTGTTTTGTTTAATTTTTCAATTCACCCTTGCGAAGAAAGGGTATACCAGCTAGAGTACGTATCTAATTACCGACACTTGCAGAAAAAAATGTTTAAACAAGATTACTACACATTTATTATTTAAACAAATTGCGTGTAGGAAGTAGTCTATGTGTTCACCGACTTTTACTATCAGGTATAAAATTAAAAATGATTGATTGACATTTTGCGTGTCCCATTATTGATATTTCGTGTGCATGCAGGAATGAGAAAATTAAATTTTGGTGTAAGCAAACTGAAAATAAATTAAACATCAAATCTGAAGCATAATCATTAAATTGGGCAACCTTGGTTACACTATTTAGTAAAAAATATCGGATTAGATTTTTTTTTTAAAAAATCGTAGTGTCTCATATTACTTGAAATTTGATTTCGTAAAAATTTCGATAAATACATTGTTTTAAATGGTTTTCTGTCTGGTATAGTTTTTCCGGAATTATTGATTTATTTATTACAAGAGACCGTGGAAGAGGAAAAAGCACAGATTCTACGGTTTTTCGAAATAAAAACACAGCTTGTATTCCATGCGTACGCGCTTTTTAGAAAGCCACGTTTGAGTATTCAACCCGAGGCGTATTTTTTGCGAATGAGAAAGCTTTTCTACTCAAATTCAAACTTTTTTTTCGTCTATTCCAATCCCTATGTAAGAAAACACGCTCTAAAGAATGAAATGTTTCGCTACAAAGTGCTAAAGGCAATTTATTTGTGACAGTCGAAAAAGACTTTAAAAGGAATCTTTTTTCAGAATAAATATTTTGTTGTTGTTGATCCATCGGAATCAGAAATTTCTCGTCATCTGAAATCTAATACTGAATTGTGGCTAGATTTCTATGGAAAATTTGAGTTCTCTTATTCAACAAAAGCATCTTGTAATATATTAAAAATGAAAATTTTTACATAGCAGTAAATATATTTAAAAATACATGTAAAGCAGACATGTGGAAGGGGAAAATGTTTTCAGTATACAATTTATGAAAGGAGTGTGTGTATTTAAAGAGAACAAAATTAAATTTAAAGTTGAATGCTTTTGTGAAATGCAGAAAAAACTTATGTGTTTACATGACACGAACATTAAATACATATTTGAAATAATTTTGCATAACAATAGTTATCAGTGTAAAAACCCAATATTGCTTTGAAGTTCACTTAACACATCACTCAATAAGCCCCGAGCCTAACTAATAAAACAACAACGTTTAGCCAAAATTAAACTTTATTCATCAAGATACTCCCCTTCGAGAATAATACATTCAGCTCAGTGCTCTTCAAATTTTTTAATGTCTTTTTCGTAGAACGATTTGTCTTTTCTCTCAAAAAAAAAAGGCTTCAACTTTGGCAATCACTTCTACATTTGAGCCAAATATCTTTCCCTGAAGCATTCTTTCAAGTCTTCAAAGGCCAGTGGTCTCTGGGAGCCAAATCTGGACTGTATGGTGGGTGGAAAAGTAATTCGAAGCGCATTTTTTTGCTCGAACAGTGTTTTTCTCCATCCTAAAGCAATGTTTACACACGAAATTCTTTTCCATCCATAGTTTCTAAGCAAACAAAAGTTGCTTCACTAAAATCTCTGTAACTTTTCAACTAAACAAGATATTATCACGAAATTTTGATACGTGTCGTTTGAAAATTAGTACTACTAGATTAGACTAAAGATAGGTAGAAAAGGTAGCGCCATCTATATGTTAAGCCTAGGACTTATTGAGTGATATGTTCCGGATAAAGTATAATTTTCACTTCTGTGTGATATCAAACGTTTCTTCGCATACTAACATTTGTAATTATATTTCTCTGCAAAACAATTATTTGGAGCCTGACACCACTTTTGCTTATTTTTACGAAAAATGACTTCTTGAATCCGAATGGGACCTCTACTTTGCTCTATCACCCCTTGTTTTCTCAAGATGCCCACCAGAAATTTATTTTTATTATTTGGGGTGTTTGAGTAAAGGAAAATGGGAGGGCTAAAAGCAGAAATGTGTAGAAAATAAGTGAAAACATGCAAAAAAGGGGTGAACTGTTGTTTTTATTGAACTTTTTTAATTCGTAATAGCAAATCCCTCCCGTTCACTGTAAATTTCATTTTTTAGAACTTTTCACCACTGTCACCCTCAGAAGACATTTAATGGCTAAAATAACACTTTTCCCCTCTCCGCATCAAATTTATGGCCATAAAGTTACCAAACAGTGACCAAAAGAGGGAGCGTTCCGAGAAAACAGTAGTGATTGGGTAAAATGGAGGTCATATTCACAGATTTAGGGGTTATTTTTTATAGGAAATTGCAGGAATTATGTCAGGGGCGATTTTCATGCTGAACAGTCTTATTATTTAAATGCAACTTACAAAAATTTCATACAAGATAATTTTTCAAAAATCACTTCAGATAAACGTTAAGTTCTGGAGCATTCATTAAAGAAATAACAAACTAATAATCGATTGTGTAAAAAGTTAGTATTCTTAAGTATTGTTCTAAAATTGAAATCGTATTTTTTTCATAAGAACTCATTACACGATTTGGAAATTTTTTCTGCATAAATATTAGGACACTATAACCGATAGCTAGATAATCGGAATGTAAAAACTCTTTATCTCAGGTTTTCTTTAATTTTTACCTTGAGTATTGCTTTTACTCGTATAAGAGAAAAAACTGAATAGGAAAAAAACTTTGAACAAATGATAAAATTATGTTGCAATATACAAAAATAGTCCAAATTCAAAACTAATAACTAAAGTTATTCGAATATTTTTATCTGAAAAGAATGAAAAATTCTGTTTAAATTCTAATAGAATGAAATATATCCAAACAAAATAAAGTTTTCTTCAGTGAAATATACTTGTTTTATTTTTAATGATAAACGGCGTTCAATGATCATCATCAGTTATCAAATAAATATTCCTTCTCATTAGTTGCCAAAAAGATATTTTTTGGATATCAATTATCCAATAGATTTTTTTTTCGGACATCAGCTTTTAAACAGATATTCTTTAGTTATCAGTTATGCAATAGAAATTTTTTCTTCAGACATCAGTTTTTAAACAGATATTCTTTGGAAATCAGTTATCAAATTGTGATAACGTTCGGTTTCCTCTTACCTCGGAACCCTCTTGTCTACCTGTAAACCCGGCTAGATGTGTAGGAGGGACAAAATAATTCACAGACATGATTTCCAATCTAATTAATTTATTAATTCTTATTAACAATTATCAAGCAGACACAATACAATTCTAATTAAGGTTTATAGCTTATAGTAGAGTGCGGAGGTGAGATTTTATCACACGGGGATACTACTACAGACCCTCAACTGAATCTAAGATAGCTTAAATACGCTCAATTATAACTACGTCGCACACGAATATCTAGCTTCTACTTAATCAAATGCACAGTACCTTAACCTTTAATGCATCGGATCCTACACTGGAAACTTCCAGGCACTCTCTTCGGCTTGATCAAATGACGTTGGCTCCACGCTCTGTAATCTTTAACTAATTCCACTGCTTTTCAATCTTTAACTAACCACTAATTCTCAAACTTATGATAACTCCTATTTGCACATATCCAACGTATCAACTTCAGCGTGTCAACAACTCGCTTCCTTACTGCCAACTCGCGAAAACCGAATTTATATAATATACCTCATTTGCATAAATCACGTTTGCTTACTCGATGAAAGTTGGTTGAATTAAATATTTTGCTTAAAGAGATAAGAAGGAATCAGTGGAACCGCGTATAGATCCATCACAAAATAAATGTTTTTTAGCATTAGGTTATCCAATAGATGTTTTTAACCTCTTAACTAGTTTACCCTACAGTGTACGGGCATCGACATTTTCTTCTTTCTATCTTTGAATTGCATAAATTTTTCATTCTTTAGTGAGATTATTAGTGCTAGTATTTTAAAGAAATGCAGTTTGTCCTATAGTACTGAAATACTTCTCATCCGGGATTTTCTTTGATGGGAAGGCGAGAATTTTTCATTGAAAATAGAAATTTAGATTCTTAAAAATATTCAATAAAAACATAGATTGGCAAGGGAAAGTGCAATTTGTTTCTTGAGAAGAAATAAAAATGGGAAGATAATCCAAAAAAAGCTGATGTTATCTCTGCCCCTATTGTAATGATGCAAGACTAAGTACTGCACCATACTTTAAATTGCGTGTGCATATTTCGTATTTCCTTGAATCTAAGCCGCATTTTTTTAGATGTTAATGCTACTGAAAATCGGGTGCGGCTTAGAATCTAAAGCAAAATATTTGTTGGATGGGGTATGTAGAACAATTACAGGTTCGAGCATGTATTTAAAAGTTTTTTATTCTAACAAAAAACTAATTATTCACTTCTTACTAGTTTTCATCTTAAATTTATTTTAATTTCGTAAAACTGGATGTCAATTAACAATTTTACACTATTTTCCATTTCCCTCAAAATCTTGTTGAGAATATGGGGTGCAGCTTATCGAAGAGATGGCGGCTTAGATTCGAATAAATACGGTACATATGAACGCATGCACAAAATATTTAACCGTTTGAAAAAGAGGTACGAACACGATTTTTTTTAAGTATGAGAGAAATTCTCTCAAGATATATGAAACATTCATCATAGTATGTGTGTGTATAGAATGTATTTATAAAAAGCAAACATTTTTAGGGGTATTTGTTTTTTCCAAAATTATAAAATAACAATTAGTAGGTAAAAAAATTTTAAAATCAATTCCTACTAGAGTCAACAAAAACAATTATTTTAGTTACTTTTAATTAAATAATTACAATTAATATAAATATGTATATACAGATATGACAGAATCACAATATTAAGTGGGAAAATACAAAAGGATTTTCCTTGCAATTATCCATTTTCCTTTCTACATTGCTGGCCACCGTAAATGCAACACCCTGAAGGAAGCACGCAAATAACATGAAATTTACAACATGCATTAGCGGAGGTGAGATATGCAAATGATTAGAATTTCAGCGCAGACACACATCACGCACGCCTGAGGTGCCACCGCCTGGGGTGCGGCTATTTAAGGCTTGGAGATTTTGATGATTTCAAGTTCGGCAATTGTGTTTTTCCAGTGGTTTTTTAAAAAAACGATCAGTTATGTCTCGTAGAAAACAGCGATCAGCTTTTTATCAAGTATCCGAGTTCGACAGAAGAAGGATAGTGGCCTACCGAGATTGTGGATTATCTTTCAGGGAAATGGGTAGTCGTGTTGGACGAAACCAAACAACTGTAATGCGGATATGTGACCGTTGGATGCAGGAGGGTACGACGGATCAACGTGGTCGATCGCATCCACCTCAGTGCACCACTTCACGTGAGGACGGGCAAATTGAGCGCATGGCAGTGACGGATTGCACAGTCCCATCATGAACCATAGCACAGCACATTGAGTCTGCAACGCATCATTCAGTGTTTGCGCATATCATTCGACGCCGTTTACAGCAGAGTGGTCTGTCCGCAAGACATCCATTGCTTGGTCTACTCTTGACGCAGAACCACAGACGTCTCCGCCACCAATGGTGCGATGAAAGAAGGATGTGTGTGGCAGAATGGAATGAAGTTGTCTTTACTGACGAGTCACGCATCTGTCTGTAACACCACGATGGTCGGATTCGAGTCTGGAGACACTGTGGAGAGAGGATGCTGAAGAGTTGCGTTATGCACCGCCACACTGGTCCTGTACCGTGTATTACGGTATGGAGTGGTATTGGATATCACTCTCGCAGTCCTCTAGTACGCATTGCCGGTACTTTAAACAGCCAGCGCTACATCTCCGAGGTGTTGGAGCCAGTTGTCCTTCCTTACCTTCAGGGCTTGGCCACAGCCATATTTCAACAGGATAATGCGCGACCACACGTGGCACGCATTGTCCAAAGGTTCTTCGTCAATAACCAGATTGAATTGCTTCCCTGGCCGGCTCGCTCTCCGGATCTTTCGCTGATAGAAAACATGTGGTCCATTGTTGCTCAACGATTGACCCAGATTACACCCCCAGCTGCCACACCAGATCAACTTTGGCAACGTGTGGAAGCTGCTTGGCCTTCTGTACCCCAAGAACACATCCAAAGTGAATCAATGCCGAGGCGTGTGGCCGCGGTGATCTCCAACAATGGCGGCTACTCTGGCTACTGATTCTGGCAGGAAACACACTTCACAGAAGTCTATAAATTTAATCATTTGATACTTGGTCAACATGTTATCTACAAAATAAATTTTGTTGTGCTATCTCTTGTCTTTCTTGGTGTTGCATTTACGGTGGCCAGCAGTGTATATATGGTGCTAGACTGTTGTGTTTTTGTATATGTTGTTTTGTATATTTATTCATTAATTAAATTTAATTATTTAGCAAAATAGT
>BMAO01002011.1:0-21833 GCA_019973975.1 Trichonephila clavata
CGTTTCATGTGAAGAAAAAAAGAATGCATGAAATCACTTGTACTTATTCTGGACCGATGCAGTATTTCTTGTTAACCCGTATTTCGTCTTAAACCTTTTCGTGTGAAACGTATTTCACTGTACTTTCAAATCTATATTCAGAGCCTTATTCCTTTAACCTTATAAAAATAATATCTGATTTCCTACAGGGGAATTAAGTTTCTTCTCTATGTTTTTTCTAAGAAGGATATTTCATAAAAGCTTGTTTTTTTCTAAGGGATATATTTTCCTTGCACTTGACTTACGGTGTCCATGTTTGATATTTCTCTCCTATATAAAAACAGAGAAACTATCCAAAGTGTAGTCTTGGTTATAGAGAAAGATTACCTCCTATTGTTGGTTATCTCAGGTTTTCTTATTCTCCACCATTATATGTTCAGAAATAAAGTGTGTATTTTGCTGAAAACAAAGTCAATTTCTAAGAGTTAATAATAAAATTATTTTCTTTGTAATAGCAGTGGTATAGATGACGCTATTTTAGAAATAAACATGTTGTACTTTAGTTTTCTTTATCCAATAGGGCTGCGGGTTTGTATTTTTACCATTGCATCCTATTACATCCCCAGGAGTTGGTATCACTCTTTAGTGCGGCGCCATATACCCCCTATCGCCGCAGGTAATTTTGATGCCCAGTTTCCTCCTCTATAGAGAGAGGCACCTGAGCTCTAATGCACGAAACTGTCCTAGGATTTTTAATTTACCGAGATCACCCAAGCCAAACAGATACTCTACGCATCTTTTACATGCTGTATAATCATATGACATGGCCACACTGTCGAATATATTTAAGTAGTTTATGAATAAATTTAAATTTATTTCTGTCAGGAAAATCTAATATAAGAAAAACAAATAAGTTTTCGACGTTTTTTAATCAAACATTGGGTATTTATTCCGAAGTAATGGTACATTATTATTTTATTCAAAGTATTGTCCATCACTAGCAACCTTCTTTTGGTTGTGTGGTGTACGGATACTCTGTCGGAAGAATGATTCATCTTTGAGGCTCTCTAGGAATCAACTCAAATTTTGGTCTCTTCTTATGAAATTATATGATGCTAAAACAGATCTGTGTCATCAATTGGGAAAAAAAGATAAATGGAATGAACAATATCTGGTGAATGCAGCGAATGCTGCAGGTCTCCCCATTCGTTTCCAAGTGGGGTTGATCACCGTCGCAACTTGTTGACGAGCATTATCATGCAGGAGAATAATTTTGTCATGTCTCGAGTAGTATTTGTGTGTTTTTCCTTGAGTACTCAGCTGAATGTCGTTCATAGAGAGTCCCTGTACTGATTTCGTTTAGTGTGAGCATCTCATAATACATGAGAGCAAGCTGACCCACCAAAACCACAACATAAGTTTATGACAGATCAAATACGTGTCTTTCAACTAATCCTCTTGGGAAATCTTTGGCTATCACTCACAACCAACCATTTTTGGAAAAAGAAGCCGCGATATGCAGATTAGGTGGTTATATATAGTATAAATTTTAATGCTAGTGAGATGGATAGACGAGTTACATGGAGATTTAAAAATACAGCATATGACGACGAGTAGAGATAGCTACCGGTCTGTATTAGTATGTATTGATAGCGCGTTTCAGGCATTAAATAGTTTAAGATATTTAAGTGACGATTGGTCACCATAGCTAAATTGTACCTCAAATAGAGTAGTTTATTGGTCCCCTAAAAGAAAGAATCAATATTATAGAAATCTTCTCATAATTCGCGTCTCTCGTGATTTCGTCTCTGATAGTTTATTCCCCTATTGCTCTTAACAGGGACATACATCACTTCTTGTTTCAATATTAGAATGGTTGTACTGTTGATAATTTGAGTTTGAATTAATAGTTGAAAAGTATTATAGCGAGTCATCCTTCACTTCCTCCCACACCTCTAGCCGGGCCGACCGAGAGTAAACCGCGTCCGTTACAAGTTTCTTCAATGAATATTCGGCTGCAGAAGCATGACCATGCGTTCTGAAGATTTTCTCTTCTTTGGTAGTAAATATTACGAAATATATAACCACTGGCTAAACGATGTAAAAAACATTTTCGTTTCCGCTTGACAAGCAGCATTTTTACATGTGAAAAAAATCAGAATTCAAAGTTTCCAGTTTTAGTTCATAGGGAACGTAATTCTTTGATTCTAAATCATTTCCAACCATTTTAAGCGATGTGAAATTTCATGTTTAGTCACGCCTAATTTAAGGGCAAGTTCTTGCATTTTTCACAGGAATCTTCCTCCAATAATCTTTCCAATCTCCCTGTGCCTGAAAAACCATAAAATGGCTGTAACAATTATTAACGTTTATGAATAGGAATACTTTTTCCTAGAAAATTTCGTAAATGTAACTTATTTGAAATTATTTTCTAAGCAATCGTATAAATTAAAGCATTTTTTCATTAATGGTTTTAAGAACACAGTAGTTTACTAATAGGAAGCGTGCCAGGAAACTTTTTACCGTTTCGTTCCACAGCAACCGCAGTGGTAATATCACATTTCAGCTCTTGAGCCCATATGCCTCTGGTTTATTGTCAGTGCTGTGACACAACTACATACAGATTGTGTTGTTTGTACACGTTTTAGTGAGTGTTCAACATGTTTAAGGTAATTGCCTATCCTGATAATACTGAAGTGAGAACTGTTATCCGTTTTTTGAGTGCAAGGAATGCTATGTCATTTGAAATTCATCGTCAACTTGTAGAGATTTACGGGTGTAAAAGTAATGAGTGATAGAATTGTGTGAAAGTAGATTGAACAATTTAGTGATGGGCTCATCACTGTTCTTGATGAAGGATGTAGTGGGCAGCATTCGGTTGTCAATGATGTGTTAGTTAAAAAGTGAATGAGGAAATTCGTGAATATAGACGGTTCACAATAAAATTGCATTGTAAAGAGTCATTAAAAATTTCAAAAATTGTTCACTGGCTGCATCAATATTATAAGATAGAATCGATACTTTGGTTTCCCGATATTAAAAATACCTGAACAATGGTAGCAATTACTTAGAAAAATAATTTCCGATTTGCTACTTCATGTAACAATAAATATTGTTTTGAAAAAAAAAAAGATTTTTAATATGAGTTCGTAATGGTCTTGCCTGCATGCTTAACTTGTGGGAGGATCGGAAGGAAAACTAGCCATATTTCAACAAAATAATCTAATTTATTCAAAATATTAACCACCACGCAAATTCAAATGATCACTGCTAAGAAATGTGCACCCAATTAATTAATGCAGCTGCATCTTTATTATTAGAGTTTATAAACACATTGGTTTCGAGATATTAAAAATACCTGAACAATGGTGGCAACTACGTAGAAAAATAATTTCCGATTTGCTACTTCATGTAACAATAAATATTGTTTTGAAAAAAGATTTTTAATGTGAGTTTGTAATGGTCTTGCCTGCATGCTTAAACTTGTGAGAGGATCGGAAGGAAGACTAGCCATATTTCAACAAAAGAATCTAATTTATTCACAATATTAACCATCACGCAAATTCAAATGATCACGGCTAAGAAATGTGCATCCAATTAATAACTACGCAGGCAATTAACGAGATACGCGAAATATGAGAATACTTTAATCATGGATACACTTACTCAAGGCAATCGCTCTGACATCTATTTAATCTGGATTCAATTTTCAGTGACAATTCGTCATCTTAAGTAATTCAATTTTCAAGCATTAAATACCCACGATTCACATTCAATTTGATTAATCTCTGCTCCGCTAGCAGTCTATCCTATCTCTTACTTCTAACCTCAAAGCCTAGACTATATATAGTAGTCTTAATTTGCATAATCACGTCTTCCTCTTCGAGGAGGAGTCTTAGAACAAAATAATTCTTAAAGACCACGAAACTCCCCAAGAAGACTATTAGTGAAAGGAGCGTGTGGATAGAACCGTCACAAATTATTCTAAAACAGTATTTACACTTACCTCCACGAGTTAAGCACGGATAGGAAAATGCTAATTTCCGGAAGCCAATCAGAATTGAAGTTGTTGCAATTAGCTGCAGAGGTAGATGGAAGTATGCAAATATGTTACGTAACAGCCAATCGTGCTTCCATGTCAAGAAGTATGCAAAAAGAGCAGTCTTATAAAAAGCCAGCTTTATGAAGGGTTACAGAAGTTGATTGTAAGTGCTGATAGAAGGTGTTTAAAACTTTCATACAATTTTTTTCAAGACATACGTGTTTCTGTGACTTCCAGAAAACAAATGGAAGATTCTGTGCCCTGTCGTGCTGTGGGGCGCATTGAAGCAGGACAGTCGATCACAGATGTTGCTCTTTTCTTCGGCGTTCATCATTCTGTAATTTCACGTTTATGGAAACAATTCCAAACCACATAGGCAGTTGTCCGAATGCCCGTAGGCGGTAGCCCAAGGGTTACAACCCCCGCGAAAGATCGATATATTGCTATTGTAGCTAAGCGGAATCGCAGATCGACCTCCACACGTGTGACATCTATAGTTGCAGCATCCATTGGTAAGGCTATATCTGCAGCTACTGTACGTAGAAGATTACATATGAATGGACTGTATGCCCAGGTACCTCGAGTTTGTCTTCCTCTATCCGTCCAATCAAGAGGGGCACGATTAAAGTGGTGCCGGCAACATGGTAATTGGACTGTGTCTGACTCGGACAATGTCATGTTTACTGATGAGTCAAGATTTGCTCTGGAGCCAGATGACAAGCGTATACGGATATGGCGTAAATAAGGAACACACAATCAGCCCCAAAACATCACCGAACGTCACGCATTCCGAGGCGGAAGCGTTATGGTGTGGGAAGGGATTTTATTAGGATACCGCACTGACCTGCACATCTTTAAATGGGGTTCTGTGATGGCTGTCCGGTATCGGGATGAAGTCCTAGTACCCATTGTGAGATATTACGCTGCAGCAGTGTGCCCTACTTTTGTTTTAATGGACGATAACGCATGTCCCCATAGAGCTGACATCGTCGATGACTACCTGGAGAGTGAAGGGATTGCGCGTATGACGTGGCCAGCATATTCGCCCAACCTTAATTCCATTGAAAATCTTCGGGATGATCTCAGCCGTGCTGTATCTTCACGTTTCCCACCTCCAGCCACTCTTATTGAGATAGAAACTGATCTACAAGAAGAATGGCGATTGCTTAACTCTGCGGTGGTTGACCACCTAATTGAAAGCATGGTCACAAGGTGTAAACTTTGCATATAGATGAGGGGGGATCACATACCCTATTAATGTCCTTTTTTTTCATTTTATGCTGTTTATTTTCACTTTATACATAATTCTGCTTACGTCTCCAGTATGACATTACCTGAAAACTTACAAAAATTTAATATTGTTTTCATTTCTGTATATAATTATTGATTTTGTTTTATGTATAAATATATACTACTTTACTGCCAAATTGTGTGTCAATCAAAGCAGTATTTGTTGATTTTTTTTGCATTTTACATCTTCGTGCTTAACTTTTGGAAGTGAGTGTAGTTTCGGGACACTCCTCGAATACGAAAAGTTGGTGTGTTTGTGTATGTGTGTTTGTGTACACAACTTACATTTAGATCATAACTTCAATTTATTTCGGTGACTGTACAACAGTCTTTATTCTTGATTCAAGTTCTTGACTGAAGCTTTGTGATTTTTACGGTGGGGCGTTAATAAAGACTCACTCAGCTGGGTTTTTATTTTACGACCAAAATTCATAAGTTTGGTATAATTACGTTAACTAAACCCATTTACATATTAAATATGACCCCAGTGTTTCCCTTTCTTTTCATTAAAAACCATTTTAAAAAGTTTTGTTTTCCTGTTAATCACTTAGCGAAAACATAACATTCAAAACTAAAAAGTTCGAAAACTATTTAATTTAAATTTTCCTCGAATTCCTGCCTAGAAATTTAAAAGAACGCACACATTTAGTACATTTGTCAGAATCCAGTGTTCGTGTAAAAAAGAAATTGCAGCCCAGGCTCAGGGAAATGTGTTACTCGAAGTCTGAAGAATTTTCATTTGGAGATGGTGAGAGAATTCTGTAATAAAATTCAAAGATCCTTGAACGAAATAATACTTATTAAACAAAGAGAAAACTCCCTGAGAGATACAGAAATACTAAAGCGTCACTTAGTTAAATGTGTATTTTTATGAAAAACTAAATTAGTTAAATTTGTTTTATAAAGTTAATTGCATGCCTCTTCTTTTAGATTAAAAATAAAATTGTCAAAGTTTCGTCCTGTAATTTAAAGTTGGCAAGGTTTTAATGCAGAAGTTTCCTTCCAGAAATTAAACAAAATGCCATTCGACTATGTAAAAATAAATTAAAAAGACATTTTACTGTTAAATTTATGAACTTTAAAACAAAAGTCATAAGTTTAACAATTAAATGAAATTTTGGAATTTTTAGGATAATTCAGTTGTAAAATGAATTATGTGCAGTACCCTTGTATTTAAATACTGCTAATTACAATTATATTTTTCAACATTTTACTAAATTCTTAGCATCGCTTGCGAAAATTCCTTCAAAATGTAGTATATGCACCGTCTTTAATATATATATATATATATATATATATATATTAATAACTTTATAAAAGTAGTTTACATGAAAGCTTCAAATTGAAAACCAAATTTTAGAAAATAAATCTATTAAATCTCTTTTTGAAATATTCAAAATAAATACTTTAGATGCTAAGAAAAGTATTTTATTTTTTTATTTCCTTGGCTGAACTTGACCTTTCTATAGAAATATATTCCAAAATTTTAAGCAAGTATATTTTCAGTAAATAAAGCCTAAAAGTAGAAGTTAAATAGTGTTAAAGATTATTAAAATTTCAATCTTCAAAGCAAGGTTTTTTTAGCTAGTGTAATAAAAAAATCAAAGTATGTATCCTTCGGAAAATGGAATTTCTTTTTTAATGAAATACCAGAATAGAGACAAGCAGAATGAAACAGATATTACACAATTACGAAAAGTTTTTGCATTAAAATAATAACATAAAGCGATGACAGCTCTAAAATTCTTACAAAAGTATGCTTACTTGAATGTTTTGAGGGGATTTAATTTTTTTTTCTAAACAGTTCTCTCATAAATCAATTTTCTTTTGAAACTTATTATTCTTAGTAATAATTAAATAATTATTTTATATTTATTTAAAATTGTTTCTCTACATTTGTATATGAAAGATTGTTAATTAATTAAAAATAAAGGTAAATATTTTTTTAAAGAAATATATACTATATTTATTGTTTAGTTATAGCTATATATATATTTATAGAATGATGGAAACATTTACATCTTGCGTGAATCATAAAAAATTTACTGTTACACCACTATTTACAACACATTTAATAAAACTCAGTGTGCTAAAGTAAAAAAGTATTGATCAAATTAGTTGATTCCTTGCGCTTAGTATTGTTTTACAATTTTTATAAATTTCTGTACATTATACGTATTTAAAATCTGACAAACATTTTATAATACTATAAATCTGTAAAGAAAAAAAATCATGTAAATATTCTTGCAAAGTTTCTGTAATTACTCCATGGTTAGTCAAAAGAATTAAAAGTTATCAATACACTTAACTAGCGTGTTTTGACTTGAAAATGTAAAAAATTAAGTTATATTTAAAATTGGCACATAAATAACTTTTTCAATGTTGAAAAATCACAATATCATTAATAAAGTATTCGAATATAGCCCGCACCCCAAATTTTCCCCACGTTTTTGTGAAAAAAAATGATTTAAAATGGTGTATAGATATCCTATATTTAAACTATATATAAATTAAACTCAGTGGCTCAACAGCCCATGAGGGATAAGGCCTACTGTGCACGTCCTAGTATACGTGATCATTAGGCGCTGAGTTGCATGAGCAGAAGTCCCAATCAGGCGGTCAGTCTGAAACGAAATCCTCAGTGTTTAGTTCCCAAGCAAGCTTGGTACTCATTTATCGACCCATTGTGGGGATGAAAAGCTGAGTTGACCAGCTTGAAGTTAGAATCCCGGACCTTTGGTGTGGAAGCACGATATGCTACCTCTTGGTCACTGAGCTTCATTCCATATTTACGGATTTAAAAAAAAATTTAAAATGAGAACTAAAGTAAATAATTAACTAAATGTACCCGCGTACAATTTTTTTTTTACATAGATACAAGAATCTGAGTAAATGCTTTAACCGAAAGTATCGTGCTCAATTTCCACCATCCCATGGTTTTTTCCACCTTCGATTTTACACCATACCCCAGTGCTTCTCAAACTTTCAGTATTTGCGACCCAATTTTCTTTCATAATTTTCATCGCACATACAATAACAGTTTACAAAGTGCAATAATAATTAAATTTGATACTAAAGCTACAAAATGACTTTAATTATAAACCGTTGTGACGTATGTGCGTCCCCTTTGAGACATCTGGGACTTGCTTCCCACGGCCGGATCAGTTTTTAGAAGAATTGATGACCACACGTGCAAAGACACCTGCAGTCGCTAATATACTGCGACGGACATGTCTTAATTAGCCCCTGCAACCTTTGACCCGAGGGGAAGCATTTCGCCACCACAAGATGTGGGGGTGTGAAAGGGGACGCGCCGAGATCGGTCAACCGCGGGGAGACCACAAGAAGGCCGAGAGAGAAGAGAGTAAACTGGCAGTGAACGGACATCAACAAAATCCCTCCCTCACAAAATTATTTTGGACTCTAAAATCATCTCATAGTGCAAAATTGTATATTAATGTAAATAATAGCTGTGACTTAATTAAACTAAATTATTATACTTCAAACACGCGACCATTATTGAATCAAACGTCACACAGTGTTGTAACATGTGTTGATGGATGAAGGAAGGCGGATAAGCTAGTGTATGTTATTCCTCTTTCAACGATTTCTTCGTTAGGAGTAGTGTATTTAGTTCCATTTGTCAGATAAATAATTTATGTTAGAATAGTAGTCTCTTATCCTGTTGTATCTGGCAATGAAAGAATCTGATGATAGATTTAATGAGTTGCCTTAGAACTGTAAAACCAGCTAGGGAAATAATAATAAACGGATTGAGCGGAACAAAGATGTTTAGTATTTTTACCTTCTGAAAAGGATGTAAACTTATTTCATTTATAATATTTTTAATCATTGTGTACTAATTAACACCATAACCGCACACATTATTAAGATAAATATTAAAGTTTGAATATATTTTTTGCATATGACAATCCCATGGGAGTCAGTGTTAATTATTAAACTTAGTCCTAATTTACTATTGATAAATTTATTATCAAATACTGATAAATTTATAAGTATATCATATCAGTGTAAATATGCAATTTATTATTTATTATGTCAGAGTGTATTTTATTTTGTTTCCTTTCAGTAAAATAATAATTTTTTTTAAATAATCTTTTTTTAAAAAATTTTCGATATACTCGAGCCCTCCTTATAGAGTTATCACGACCCCTCAGAGGGGTGAGCCCCACAGTTTGAGAAATGCTGCCGTACCCGATATTCAGTAGCATTAAAATTGCGGATTCGAATAAATATGGTATATATCTTTAGCTGTAATAGCATCTTCACCATACAATTTAATCTTTGAGACTACTTACTAAAATCACTTACTTCTCCTGCAGATGGAACGTCACATTTTATCCTTTACAATATGTGTAGATAAACCACTGTCCAAAACACGCGTGTGCTTGTTGACTTTCCGTTCACTTTAGAAAATGAGTCTAAGACGTCCAAGACCTTGTTTTTCCTGGATGAGTGATAAACTTTGAATTCTTTTGTTCATCTTCGCTTCCGGATGAAACAGTCCTTCAACCCATGATTGGATTTACTGAAGAAATACGGGAAAACTTTAGCCAATGTGCCAAATCCGGGCTCAAAACTTCAACCGGCTTCTTTCCTCATTTTGTAAAAGCTCTTCTTTGTAGGGAATTTCTTGCAGTTCATGAATTGATTTCTCACGTTGAGGTTTTAATATTTCACTGATCTTTTTGGACATTTTCTTGTCAATCTTCACACGACATATAAGGCAAATTCTTGTTCAATCCCTTGAAGGGAAAAATACTCATTTTTTCGACTAACATTTTGCTCTGTCAACATAGTAAATGCTTTCCACATTTTAGAATGTCATTGATTTCACAACTCATTCCTATCACCTATTTTTAGGTCTCCAGTTTTGCAAGTAAAATTCGATTTAATTCTTTCCCATTAAGGTTTTCTATTATCATCGATCGCTATTAATCAATAAGGGTTTTATTATTTTGTGAATGTCTATTCACAAGACAAAGATAGTGTTTATACACGATGCTGCATCGTCACTTTTTGTGTCCAAAATCACTTAGATCTTTACCTTTGTGGCGTTTCAGAAAATTAATGGTGGTGTGAGAGTTAGGAAAAGAAATAATTGGTTTATTTACGTCACAGCTATTAATTTTAGAATATACATTTAAATTGAGGTTATTCATACTATTGACTATTTCATTCGAGTTCTGAATATATTTGTGAGGGGGAAGATTAACACAACAGTTATCTTAGATGTTTTCAACGGAATCTCTTTTCCCCTCCATGGTCTTTGGATGGAAGTGGTTTACTTCTGACATTTCAAATTACATTCGGAGTTTCCGGCTCTCAGGTGTGTTCGGCGGTTGGGTTTTCTCAAGGTCATAGGTTGCCAGGGCGATCTCAGAAGACAATATCCCGCAATATTTAGGGGTATACATGTGCATAGGAACAATGTTATCCTATCCAAAAAAAGAAGCCGATCTTTCATCTGTGTCACGCGGAAACGTCACACCTTTCAAATCCATGGTATTTTTGTTATTAATCACAAAACATGCAAACATTTTTGCAATATCACACATTTTTTTCCCCTTCAGCACGAGAAATTGTTGAAAGATAAATATTTTATTTGATACTTATGTATTATACCCTTAACCAATTTCACCAATTCAAAACCTATCACCAAATGCCCCTTCATCGTTTTTATCATCATTTTTATTTTGGAAGTACGGTTTGCCATTATTGGTTGCATGTTGCGTTTGGGTGACGGTTTTTGATATGAAGAAATTGATCGAAGGTGTAACGCGTAAGTGCCTTACACATAAAGATTTTTTTATGAGCACGCGTATATTATGTTGTTTTAATTTAAAAAATGAAAATAAAATGTATAACATAAGAGTTGTAGCAATATTCTGGGTATATTTTATACGACTTATAAAATTTTTAAAAAAATAATTTTTCTTATTTTTAAAAATTTCTGTACAGTTTTTATACAAGTTGATGAAATATCTTTTGTGCACTAGCTCGTTTGTAAGTATAGAAATAAGTGTTTTCATTCTTCAAAATAATTTTTTACATATATTTTATTTTATTGTTTTAAATTTGATTGATGGTTTCCAGATGATAAAGTTAATTTATTTAAATGACTGTACCAAAATAAAATTATGCTATAGCTACTAGAAATGGATTGAATCATTTTGTATAACGATCAAGTAAACCTTGTGTAAACATTCTTCCCTTACGATTCTACAGAACATTGGTAGGTTTTAAAGTCCAATTCAGTTTAATATATTCACCACCTCTACTATTTCACTTGACATTCATTGAGGAAATCGAAACTCGATGTATCGTTTTCCGATTGACGTTCAAAGATCTTTCCAGTTCTACATTTGATTCCAGTGAATACACTGACAATTTCTAAATATGCTTTTAAATAAGAATTATTTAATTATTATGATAAAGTTCGTGATATTTTTTTTTTGATGTAATAAAATAGATTAATGGTATGGAATTCCTGTTTTGAAAATGTTAGCTTAACCATATAAGTTAATTAATTAATTGAAATGAACTTCATAGCAGAGTATTGTCATTTGTTGAGAGGGATTCTTATTTAAATCCCGTGGTTTTAGGATTTAAAGAAACACCGAAATCCCGGGGCAGCCTATAATCCCTATAAGTAACTTCCCTTATTTTCAAAAATCTGAATCTCTCTGATGTTTCCCAACCTTCCTACTCTCAAGACATGTATTCATGTGACACTTCTGGTTGTTTCCATCATTGAAGATCCCATTGTAATTATTTCAATTTTGAGAGAAAGAAGAAAAAATGCAGAATACGCGACGGCAGATGTGAGGAAAGAAAGATTCGAAAAGTAGTCTTTCAGAATTGTTTTTTGGTAGTGGAAGGACCGGTGGACTAAATATGTATAGACACTGGATGGCTAATTTGAAGGAGATAATGGTGACGATCGCGTCATGTGTTTAATATGTTTTACTTGGTGAAGGTCGGATTCTTTTAAACGCTTCTTACCATTTACATCTAAAAAAATACATAGACATAAGATAGGCAAGCGCAATGTGTATTTAATCCTAGAATTACAATACATCAGGTTTAAAGGCTCTTTCACGTTGATAAAGTTCATATAAATATACAGTCTTTGATGAACCCCTGTTTAAAGAATTTTGCGACTTAACGCATGTTCTCTCTCCCCAGTTCAAAAGAAGGGAAAAAACCCTTTTTAACGAATAATGAAACCCGAATTAACGAATTATTTCAGCAATCTAACTTTTTTTTATTAGTTGGTATTTAAAAAAATTGATTTTTTTTCATGACATTCTTTTTCTTACTGAACAGAAAAATACTTTTCTTGTAGCAGTACATTTCAATGGGAAAGAAAGAAGGCCACTAATAAACTTTATAAGTGCAGATGAATCACTAGTGTATCCTGTCGCGTGAGTCTTGAGTGATGCAGAAAATCCAATTCTAGTCTCACTTCACAACGCAAAGGATATTTTAAGATCTAAATGATTGTAATGCATTTGATGATGGTCTGCTACCTGTGCAGCTGAAGTTGAGGAAATTTTTGATCTATCTTACACTATTAAAATTCGAATGTAAACAAACGTATCTATCTATCTATCTATCTATCTATCTATGTATGTGCGTCTATCTTCTCACGAACCGCACCACGTAGAAAGTCGCGGAAGGTACCAAAAGATCGGGAATTTTCCGGGGAAGCCGTATTGCCCATTTATATTTCGATTTAAAATAGTGTTAAAACTGATGCGTTTTTATGAAAATTATTTCTAAATCGTTGGGTATGAATTACTTTTCGTGTTATTAAATCGATATTCTACATTAATTAACTTCAAGCCTTTCTCTTTTAGATCCATTCATTTAAAAAATAAAATTCCCAAAACTGTTTTTTTTAAAGAATTTTTAAAAAGTAGTCCCAATTTTTACTTCACATTGAATAACTTCGTCATTTATGAAGGTAATCTCACAAAACCTTTTTTCCGTGTGTACAGTAATATTATCCGTAACATATACGAAGATTGAAAAAATTGCTTCAAAATTACGGATTTAAAAAAAAAAATTGTGATTTTCGTAAACTTATGTTTTTCTGAGAAATAAATTAAAAAGTAGTAATTTGTACACTTTTTATTTCAAAGTACGTTATTTTTGCAAATAGTTGGTGATGTTTGAGAGCATTAACGTAAAAATTATGCCCTTAAAATGAAGGTAATGATTTTTAAAATAATTTAAAATACGTGATTTTACATTTAGCCAAACATTGGCGTCGAAAACTAGCTTTGCGCCAAAGACATTTGACCTGTTTCGCCTTCGACCGCATCTAACTCAAGGGTTACACTAAAAAAATTCTGCCTTAAACAGGGGGAAATCAGTAACTTTGGCGAGTAAAAAAAAATGCGAGTGAAAAAATTACTTTTTTGTCCTCCCATTCATTATTGTTGCCTATTTTCATTTTTCGCTACGGGTCCCGGTAGCACAGTCGGATAGCGCTTCGCTTCATTTACACCGTAAAGCAGATCGTGTCTCTGCGAGTTCAAATCGGGGGGATCTCTTTTTTTTCATTTCTGCTAATTTTTCCCACGTAAATTAATTTTACTGATAAATACTTATTTTAACATGATCCTCTGTTATTTTAATGTACTTTTCATTTTTTTTTTTTTTTTTTTTTGCCTTCAAAAAGGTTTTTTTTCTGATTTTTAATCATTCAAAGTAATTTCTATCTTTTTCAACAATTCGATTTTGTTCATTTCTGCTTATTTTTCCCACCCGTAAATTAATTCTCTCTTCTTCAATGATTGAATTCACTTGCTGCATCCCCACTGATCTGAAATTTACTTCATTTTCAGTGCTGCAATTATGTAAACAAATGGTATGTCACAATTAATTGCTAAATGAGCATTTTTAATCAATTTTATTAAAAATAATTAATAAGTTAGTTTTGTATAATATAATTTTTTTCGCAGATACGTGTTTAAATAATTTTAACACAGAGTGGAATGAAAAACTATAAAATTAAAATTAAAAAAATTAAATGTTTTTATCAAATAGTATTATTTTCTTTTTGAATGTTTTTTTCAGTGAATGTTAGCATATAACTAGGTTTTCCCCCAAAAGTGGATTTTTAACACTTATATATGTTTAATCAAACATCCAAACGTTTCAAGAGCTATCTGTAGAATTTTTTTTATTAGTATTTATTGATAATGGATTTAAATTAATATATTTTTTTAAAATTAAAATGCATTCAATGCATTTCTGAGATTCATTTAAAATATTTATCAGTATCGAAATTTTTGTTCTCTTTCATAAAACTTATAGTTTACTTTAAAATAATGCGTAATTGCATGAAACTTTTTTCCCCGTGTCGAATATTTCAAAAAATTCTCACAATTTTACTTCAAGAATTAAAATAGTAGTGAAATTTTGTAATTTGAAAAATTTATACTTTCTGTTCTTTTTTCAGCATACAACTATTTTTAAAAATGCTACAGTTTCGTTTCCGGGAAAAAACTATCTTTCTTTAAAGAATTTTATAGAAAAAAAACAACTTTTTTTTTTTTACAAAACAATGCTGTTTTGCATATTTTAGGATTTTTTCTCATATGAATCAATATCGTTGCGTTTATATAAAAATGATTTTTAAAACTTTCAGAATCAGTGATTTAAAAAATAAAACGCCAAAAACTTATTTGAACGAATTTTAATAAAACACTCAAAATACTTAATCATTTAATTAATTCTTCATTCGTAAAGATAATTGCATGAAACTATTTTTCCGTGTGTCGAACATTTCAAAAAATCCTCACAATTTTACTTCAAGATTTAAAATAGTAGTGAAATTTTGTAATTTTAAAAATTTCTACTTCTTTGTCTTTTTTCAACATACAACTATTTTTAAAAAAGCTACATTTCGTTTCCGGGGCCTAAAAAATTGCAACGAAAGAATTGAAATGTGAGGGATTTTTAAAAAGTCGCACTGTTTACCTACTCCAGAGTTTTTTGGCGACGGACTTCGAAATTTTCAATTTAAAACTTTTAGAACCAGTGATTTTAAAAAAAAGCCAAAAACTTTTTTGAACAAATTTTAATAAAACACTCAAAATACTTAAATCAATCATTTAATAATTTCTTCTTTTATAAAGGTAATTGCATGAAACTTTTTTCCCCCGAGTCGAATATTTCAAAAAATCCTCACAATTTTACTCCAAGAATTAAAATAGTAGTGAAATTTTGTAATTTGAAAAATTTATACTTTCTGTCTTTTTTTCAGCATACAACTATTTTTAAAAAACTACATTTTCGTTTCCGGGAAATAAAAAATTGCAACGAAAGAATTGGAAAGTGAGTGGGTGATTTTAAAATTCACCCTGTTTGCCTATTCGAAAATTTTTGGTGACGGACCTCGAAATTTTCAACCATTCTCCAGTGACGAGGACGACACCTGAGCTTTCACCCATCTTTAAGAATTACCACACCACACCAACGCAAGAACAAATTTCAAAAAAGGGAGTTTTTATGACATTGTTAAAGAAATCACTCACATCGCACGCACACACACACACAAGTGCTATCGGCCTGAGGGAAACACGAAATTTCCATGAGGGTGAAGTTATTCACTCGGTAAAAGCCCGTGCAACGCCGGGCTAAGCGGAGAGGAAAGAAACAAAGAAATCAAAGTAATTTCGGAAAATAATATTGGAAGTGCTGAATTTGTGAAGTTGAGTGAATATTAACGAGTGAATATTATTTAGGTTCAGCAACACGAGGCCTTTTAGGGACGGTCCGCGTAATTTTGAACCATGGTCAAGTGACGCGGACGACACCTGAGCTGGCACCCTCTCTTAACTACCACACCACACCAACGGGAGGACGTTTGAGCTCTCGATTTATTTTACGTGCATCCCTCCCCTACACGGTGGGTCTTCAGTGGTACTAGGATCGAGAATTTGTGAAGAGAAGGGAAAATTTTAAGCAACAAAGCCATGACACGCACTCACGGGTCATGCACTCACATCGTACGCGTCAAACCCCACAAAAGTGTTGGCGTTAGAATAAAAGGAGGAAATTAACATGGGGATTAAGTTATACCCTCGGTATAAGCCCGTGCAACGCCGGGCCATGAAAGCTAGTAGAAGCTAATAAATAGCGATTCTAATGCAGAAATTAAAAACGGAACTCATATCAAATGTGTTGCAGTTTCTAATGTCTTAACATTGTTTGGAAACTGTGAAAAGATACCTCTCTGTTATGTAGAAGAATCTAAATTATAGTCCAAAAAAGTAAAAGAACACCCTTTTATAGTGAATCGATCTAAAAGGTAAGAAAATAATTCTTAATATAAGAATAAAATGATTAAAGAGAAAATTAATGACATTCGGGTAAGGGCGTGGAGTGCTCTATATTAATTGTTATAATTTCTTACTAGTTCTATTCCGAAATGCTGAGGTAGTGTAAAAATGTTGTACAAAGAACCCCACGCTTTTACCCCAATGACATTTATTTTCTGGATAGTCATTTTATTCTTATATTAAGAATTATTTTTTTACTTTTTAGTTCGATTCACTAGAAAAGCGTGTTTTTTTAAAAAATTTTTTAAAAACTGTAACTTATTTTTCATTTTTTAGTTCGATCTACAATAAAAGCGTGCTTTTTTAGTTTTACAAACAATAATTTACTCATTGTTTAATTTAGCCTTGAGTTTGATATTTGGACCCGGGGGGGGTGGGGGGGATAAGTGACTGCTGGAATTAGCCTTGCTCTTCAATGGATATTAATTAACGCGTTTGAAGGATATTTATTCTCTCTGTTAACGAGGCCTTGAACCTATCCCGTATCGTTATATTTAAAAGATTCCGACTCTATAGATACAGATCAAACTAATAAAAGTGTGTTAAGAAGAAATATTAAGTGTCAATCGTATCACCCCTTTTTAAACGTATTGATATAATGTTAATTTGTATCATCACTTCTAAAGCTATTGTTTTATAAAAATATAAAAAAATATTTAGCAGTTAGAACATAAAATATTTTTTTCACATGGACGAATCTTTTTTTTTTTATTTCCATTTTCAAAAAAATGTTTATATTATGGTAAGAATTTGCTGACACACACCCACCCTCTACTTTCTCACATAAAGAACAATTGTTTTTGTATGTTTTTTTTTATTAACCCAAGTATATTCGTTTTTATGTTTGCATCTTGATATTTTTGTCACTAAATCTGGAATTAGTCGCTAAATCTGGAAATGATATATGGAATTAGTCACCAAATCTGAAAACGGTATACACAATAAGTCGCCAAATCTAGAAGAGGTATATAGAATTTGTCGCCAAATCCAGAAATCGTTATTCCTGATGTTCTGATAAGGAAAATGGAACAAAATTATGAAATAATACATTGTCATCGGTCCTGGACAAGTGTGCAAAATTTCGAATTATTCAGACAGTTAAAGTAGGTAAAAATCGAGTTCAAAGATTCCGTTACATACAAGTGAAACTTATAAATGCTTGTTAAATAATGCAGTTCTTTATTATCTGCATATAGCCGGAAAAGAACTCTTTAGAGTCAGGAATTCAAAAGATATTCAAACATATATTAGTCAGTAGTATAAAATTTGCAATTATTTGGGGCGCAACAATTCACTGGTAGTATCTTTTGTTGAATCTAAAAGTGTGTAGTTTCTAATTATGGGCATTTTTTTATGTAGTAGCTTATAGAATTTCCAAAAGATAAGCACAAAATATTTGTGTTTTGTTTAGACCCCGATATAACGAATAATCCCGAATTAACAAACAAAATGCTCGGTCCTGATGAGCTCGTTTTAATTCGGGGTCCAAATGTATTCAAATTCACAAGAAAAACATGAACCCAAATTACTAAAAATCACCAGAATTTCCATTCGTTCCAACACACTCTTGATAATTTATATTCAAAATAAAACATGCATTATCATCCTAACAATATATCTGACTCATATAATGAAATTGACACAAGGAGAGGATGGAACAATAAAAAAATGGAACTCAGATTCTCTAAAAAGGAGCTCCAAAAAGAGTATGTGTCTGGAACGAATCGGTGCTAACAAAACGAAGGCAAAAGAATTTTTTCTCCGTTTAACATCCGATATTGATGGCTGAAGTGTTTCGTTTTGTTCGTGCAGCTGAATAGCAATTCGCACCAGATGTCTCCAACAATTCGATTTCGGGTAACTTATGTGCTTGACACATTCTTTTCTCGTCCGTGAAGATTAAATTTTATCACTTTGAAATGTATTCGCCCCGGGACTTGTACATTAAGTTCAATAGAAGAGGTGATGTCTCTTTGAACGAGAGGAGAGGAAATGCATGAGATGTTTTCGGCTTATTCTTTCGTGTTATTTCCCTTCAATTTTTTTTCTTAATTCTTAACATTCATTTTAGTAGCATTATTTAGGAGAAATTTCTTGATAGTAAGAAATTAAATTTCTATCTATATGTTATTAAGGTATTTTTAGGGTATACAGTAGATATGAAGCAAAAACACATTTCGTCATTGTATTTGAATATTCAGGGTATGTCTACTCTGTTTGGACTATTTAAACATTTTAATGAGTATCACTTGAAAAATGTGGTAAATGTTTTTCAAATTCTGATTCGGTATTTCGTATCTGGTTAGTTTGGCTGCTATCATTTTATCAGTTTTTTCCATGAAAACTAATATTGAACATCACGTACTATTTGTTAAAATAAATTTATATAGGCATCGTTTAAAAAAAAAAAAAGAAATTTGTGGAAATCAAAGGATAGCATAAATAATTATAAATATAACCCTAGCTGGTATACCCATTTTTCACACAGGTGAATCGAAAAATTAAACAATTCCTTTTGAAGATAAAAAAAAATTAATGAGTTATTAGTGAATTGAAAATTAAACAAAAAAAAAAGTTTTTTGCATGTCTGAGCTCAATAAAAAAACATGTTTGTTCAATTTTTAAGTCTGTAGGTCTTACAGCTGATATAAAGGATTTTTTTCATTAATAACGCTCCCGTAACTCACTTGTGGGTCGATTTTTGAAAACAGTTTCCTAAGCTGATCTCTGCTCAGCAAAAGTAACATATTGTTACAAATTTTGTGTAATGAACGCTTAAAATAATGTAAATAATTTATATCTGGGTGTGTCAAACTTTAATATTTCTTTCTGTGGTATTTATTTTATGTTAAAATTGTAAGATTCACAAGCAACGCTGTTGCTTACATTATAATGGCTTTTTAATGGAACCATAGCGAAATGTTAGTGATACAGGAAAGTTGGCATCATTTTTGGCGACCATGTTAAAAGCTTTACGGTTGATTGAACGATAAAAAAGTTGATATGCTATAGCGCCACCTGTTGGGAAGCTGCGACAAAGAGGCTATCACAAAATCTTCTCCATAAAAAATACATATGCATGGCAATTTTCATAGCGATCGATTGAACGGTGTTAGAATGAAGCAAGTTCGTATATACAAGCATCAAGTTATATATATGTAGGAAAGGAGTGCAAGTTTTCTTTTACTTCTTTTGATTTTTATTGTAAGAGATGGCACCACTAATCGAAACCACGTGAGTTTTAGCTGCGCGATACGATGAGATTATGTATTTATAAAGGTGGCAGAAAGAAGAAACTGGGAGTTGCACCAAAGCTTGAACGAAGGCAGGTCAGAGGAAATCGCTCTCTCCGTTGTTTTGAGAAAGAGTACGTGTTTTCGGAATTAGTATGGTGTTATCTCGAATAATTTAAAACCCCTTGTAAATAGTTAATGTTTTAGTTGTGTTATTAATAAATTAAGTTATTTTAACTCTGCGTGCTTATTTTAACATTAAAATCGAACCTTTCCCCTAGACGCCGTCCCACATATATATATATATATATATGCATGTATTTTGACACACACACACACTGTGTGACTTACTTTATTTTCCAGATTAATTAATATTAGTTAAAATTTAGGTTTTTCTTATTAATATTTTTCTTTTCAAAGGATACCATTTTTGGGAAGGATTTGGCTTTAACTAATTAGAAGATAATTAAATTTCCTACATACACACACAGACAAGCATATATAGGAGCAAAACTACTCACAGTTCACGAGATCTCCAAAAATATTAGAAATGTCATAAGCCTGTTTCTTTTATTGAGTAGAGATACACTAAGATTGAGGTTTACAAGGACTACAGTTTTAAAATTTGGCAAGTATTTTTCTTTTATTGATTAAAGATCCGCTAAAAATACATTTTGTGGAAAATGGCTCTTTTCTGGGTGGCGTGAAGCGAGCGTAAATCTTAATTATTCCCTTTTCTCTCTGAAACTGAAATATTGGTTTTAAATCAAGATGTGAGAGCTAAAGGATTTATATTATATTTTTAAGGGAAAAAAACATTTATACTTTTATCATTTGTTAATTTTAGAAAATGGAACTTCTCTCAAATACAATTGTGGTATTAATAGCAAAAGTCTGATCAATAATTCCCGAGATAATTTTTTTCTAAAATCTTCTCATGAATTATTAAGAAATGTTTACAAACTGAAGATTTTTAAGGAATTGCATTTATAAATATAAAAATCTTTGAATCTCTAACTAGACACGTGGCAATTTAAAATGACATTTTTAGCTCTTATTTCCATTTCATTTTGTCAGGCCATTTTAATTAATCAAAGGAAACTGAAAAAGGAGCATTCAGCTAATGCACTTTTCTTTCTATTATTTAAATGCTATCGGGATGCATTTTAGTTTAGAAAGAAAATCATCCCATCCATTATGTATCATATCACTTTACTCGTACGAAAATTTCTTTTGAAAATTCAATACCTTTTTGATCTATTTTTAGAAAACCGACATATAAATGGAAACCATTAAAATGCTATGGTTGTGTTTTTGTGATTTGCTTCATCTGTTGTGTCTGGATATTGCTTAAATTTTAAAAAAATTCTTATGCATGAAATGAATATACATTCATTATTATACTTAAGTTTTTTTTTATGTACTTAAGCCTTACTCACAGCCCACTGAGTTTTTCAGACATTCTGCCATTAAATTTCCTTTTTCAAGTGCTAACTAATTAGATCATTTCCTATGAACTTGTGTTTAACCCGTCAGTTCTCGCGCAGGGTATGTCATAAATACAACTAACTTTTTTCAATGTTCCTTTGAAACATTTTGAAAAACTGATGGTTTCTCGTGTAGCTGATTTTAAGGGCATGTTCTTGGAGAAGTGTAAGCCTGTGGGCAATTTAAAAAAAATAAGATTTTAGATTACGCCTCCTCGAGTGTACCATACCCTGCGTGTGCATTTGCGTTACAATTCTGAAAACATGAGTTTCGCTTTAAAATCTTTCTTTCTGCTACGGCGCTATTGTGCTTAGGATGAAGAAATGCCATATTAGAGAAATTTAATGTTTACAATATATAACAGATAGAGTACTACAGTATTTTCAGGTGAAGAAAGTTCTAAGCTGGGTGATGAATAATATA